>JACYXH010000047.1:2000000-2035000 GCA_026745465.1 Lota lota
TAAAGGACGGTCTGATTCACCCTTTGCTAAAGGAGGAAGCATAAGAAAGGAAGCATTGAAGCACTTTTCCTTAGCATTTAGAGTCTTCAACCAGCTCTTATCATGGCTGCTACTTAGATACTTCCGAGTCATTTCCATCAGTCAGGAACTTCCTAATCAAAAAAGGATATTTTACCGGAGCCCTCGACACTGCTTCTGGCCCCTTCCACACGCACACGAAGGATATCTTTTAAAACACACACACACAGTGAGCGAGATTGTGTGTTGTGTTGCGTTGCACGCAACGCCCTGCAGTGGCTCGTGTCTGCACACGTGGAGGCTCGTGCTCTTGCATTCCTTCATGCGATCAACAAGAGGCAGCTCTTACCGCAGTGTGTGTGTGTGTTTGTGTGGTTTCTGTCTCATCTCAGTGTTACAGTGTGTGTGTTACTGCACACTCCTACATTCCACACAGTGGTTAAAAGCTACGTGAGTTGGATGGACTTACTGTCTTAGCAACTAACATCACTGCCGCTTTCGGCCTGCTAAGTTACTTACACAGCTGATAATTCGCCTAAGGCCTGGGCATGCACATGCGTGCACGTGTACGTGTTTATCACGTCCACGTGTACGTGTTTATCACGTGCAATGCTCTCAAGTCTGTTGCATTGTGGGGCTGCTGGCTCCGGTGTAAACGCCCCTTCAATTCAGTTTCAACAAGTGGAGGATAGGTGTGTTGCTTCATCGCTTACTAAGCAGGTGACAGGGTTGTGGAAGCAAATCACTGGTATAATGTTTTGAATTTTAAAAGCCATTGAATTCATAACATTGCAGTATTATAATTTGAGAACAAGGTCATCTGAATTGTTTCGTTTTGAATTCACCTCTTTGAAATTCAAATCATGCATTTCAAGTTGAACCATTTCTAAAACACAATTTCATTCAGTTTTAATTTTTCAATGTTTACTAATTCAGATACAAAAATTGAAGTTGCAGATATTCGAAATACGATAGTCGTTAGCTCATATTCAAGTGGTCAAAATACGGACCAGAAAATTCAAGCCCTAACAATTCACACTGAAGTAGCAGGGCATTCCAAGGACAGGCCTAAGCAACCGAGACTGAATGTAATCTAACCGACTGTTGTCGTCATAGCTGTTATGTTGGGCTACGCGAGTTTTTGAACCCCTGAAAATCCCTGTGCTTATTGAGCTCCGAGTTTGAACATACAGCCCCGTCATCGTTTGGTTTAATTCTTGAGTTTTTTTTTTTTTGATCACACGACTCTGTGATAGGCCGGCAGTTGGTTTGATTGATTGTATTCAGTCTTGATTGCTTAGGCCTGTTTTCAAAGTGTAATATTCAAATGTTACAAATGCAATGCTGTTCACATTTCCATATACAAAATCCAATAGCTTTTAAAATCTAAACCATTATGGCAGTGATTTGCTTCCGTACAAGGGGAACCATATCAGCCAATCAGAGGTTATGCATTGCATTCCGTCTGACCATGGCTGTATGCAGACAGAGCAGAGCGCTCTGAGCTCAGCCCGTAGGAGCAACAGTACGCTGAAGCGAGTTTGAACACTCCTAGGTTTCCCATCGGCCCACACTCATTTTGGACGTGAGCTAAATAACGCGGGCCACGTCAATTGCTTTTAATCGTCATAAGATATGGCAAGATATGATATGATAAGATAAGATATGATAAGATATGATATATGATAAGATATGGTTATTATTATTATTATTATTATTATTTATTATTATTACATACTTTGTTATTGATCTTGTTTTGATGCTGCTATGTGACTGTTGAGGATCCAAGCCTAATAATTTTACTCTTGCGTACTTGTACGTTAAGATGTAATAAAAGCAACTCTGATTCTGATTCTGATTCAAGTTGCATAGATCATTTGTAGATCATTAAGGGCCCCAGTGAAATCGTTTTTATGGGCCCCCTCTACTGCCACCCAATTAAAATGTATATAATATATATATATATATTAATATATACAGAGAGCTGCCTTTTCCACTGATAGGTTGCTGAGGTATTTTCTTTCTGCTGCTCGCAGGCTCTTTTATGATCAGCTACCTGCTGCACTGTATTGTTTTAAGGTGCTTGTTTTAAGGTGCTTGTGAGGTGGTGTATTTGACTGAAACAAGGTGTTCACGGGATTTAGATCAGCTGCTCTGTGTGTTTTCTGTGCATTTTCCCCTCTTTGGTCTTTCATCTATTCTCTAAAATTGGAACATTCTCAAAACCGGTTGTTGAAGACAAATAGATAGATAGACGAGAACATATCTCACTTCTGTAACGTGATTGTTCTTTAAAAAAAAATGGTGAAATGTAATTTGATCATTGTATGATGTACAAGCGTTACGCTTATTGTTTTGTTTTTAGTCATATTCCTGAAATGAAATATGGCTTAACTTAAATGAGTACAATAACACATTGTCCTGGTTTCTGTTATCTTAAGGTCTGATAAAGCTTGTGTTTCTTCTCCTCTCTCTTCCCCCTCTCATCTACTCCTCATCTCCTCTCTCTTCACCTCTCCTCTACTCATCTCCTCTCTACTCCTTCTCCTCTCTTCCCCTCTCCTCTACTCCTTCTCTCCTCCTCTCTTCCCCTCCTCTACTCCTCATCTCCGCTTTACTCCTCTTCTCCTCTCTTTCCCTCTCCCCTACTCCTCCTCTCTTCCCCTCTCCTCTACTCCTCCTCTCATCTTTCTTCCCTTCTCCTCTACTCCTCCTCTCTTCCCCTCTCCTCTACCCCTCCTTCTCTCTTCCCCTCTCCTCTACTCCTCATCTCCTCTCTCTTCACCTCTCCCCTACTCTTCCTCTCTCCTGCAGGACAGGGAGCCGCTGAAGGTGATACCCCTGAAGGAGGTGCACAAAGTGCAGGAGTGCAAACAGAGGTCAGCTCCTCCTGTCCTCCTGTCCGTCTGTCCGTCTGTCCGTCTGTCATTCATTTGTAGCCGGAGGTGGAAAGTTGGATGTGGTAAAAACGACAAACATGGAATTGTTTTAATGACCTTGTCGATTGTTAGCGACTGTTAACGTTACAATGTGATGAACATTTTAATACAGCTAATAACTACAGAAGAACTATATATATATATATAAACTATATCAATGCTATATGTTTAAAGAAGTAATGTATCTGTGTGTTGAGTGGTGTAGCTAGAGCATATCATGCTGAAAATCTCCCTTTGACGTGTGAGAGACCTTACCGATGCAACGCTTACTGACTAGCAGCTCTGAGTTGAGGCGTGGTTTTTTAATTCTTCCTAATCGGAAGTCGGATCATCCCCAGGTCGGACATATAATCAAACGTGGCAGTAATTTGCACTATGAACTGACCAAATACCTTTTGTTTGTTTGATTCTTCTCAGTGATTTGACGATGAGGGACAACCTGTTTGAGGTGGTCACCCAATCACGGACCTTCTACGTACAGGTAGGCGGCACCTTCTGATAGGCTGAACTTTTTCGATCCTTTTCTTCTTATTGGACCTCACCTCAATGACACGTCTACATTCACTGTAAATTGTTTTGGATTAAAGCCTCTGCTAAATGACTATAGTAGTAGATTACTTCTTCATTGTCTCTCTTGAGATAATATTAACAAACTTTAGGGACCTGGAGTGTTTTAAGTGCAGTCGCCTATGTGTTTAGGTCACATGACCAGAATGAAAACAATTGGAGGGACCTTGAATCGGTGAACAGACTGTGGCTTTACATTTAAAAACTAAGATGCCTTCTTTGCTGCTTTCACGTCACCCTGTCTCTCTCTCTCTCCTCTCTCTCTCTCTCTCTCTCTCTCTCTCTCTCTCTCTCTCTCTCTCTCTCTCTCTCTCTCTCTCTCTCTCTCTCTCTCTCTCTCTCTCTCTCTCTCTCTCTCTCTCTCTCTCTCTCTCTCTCTCTCAGTCGGACAGTCCAGAGGACATGCACAGCTGGATCAAAGCTATCTCAGGGGCCATTGTGGCTCAGAGGGGCCCCGGGCGCTCGGCCGCCACAGTGAGTACACCTGACCGACTTGAGGGCCCCTTAATAAAAGCGGACGACACCACCGCAAGTGCTGTTGCGTTGACGTTTCGTGGTGCCCTTCACCTTCGTTTGTGCGACAGTTGGACACCTCCTCTGCGCTATTTTCATCAGGAGGAAGAGCAAGTCATGTGACAGTCATTTGGCTCCTAAGTGGGAGTCGAAACAACGGCCATCCCAGATGTGTTGTTGTGTGTGTTCTTTCCTTTTCTTTTTTTTCGGGAGGCCGTGGGCATTCTTCGTGAGGATTTCTGGGTCAATACTATTCTAACATTTCGGCGGAACAATATATTTATTAGTAATTAGCTGCACGACAAATCTTCTTGAAAAACAACTGGATACAGCACTGAGTGGCAGTAATAATTGGCCCAGTGGGCTCCTCCGACACCAGGACACAGGCAGAGGATGGATTAACCGGCTTAGTGCAGAGTCTGCAGAGTATTGTAGGCAGAGCAGGTGTTCCCTCCCGGCGTGTCAGGGCTGTCCTTGAGTGCGTGTGGGGACGGCTGGTTTATATGTGTACTACCCCAGGTGTGTAGCCTCAACCAGCCCCAGGGTCGAGTCAGTCGGACTGACGGACGGGTGAGGCCGCTTAAACCAGCCATCAACCACCCACACTCCCCATGATTGTTTTTAACATGATCATCATTACTGCATAATAGATACATCTCAGGATACTGCGTGCGATCTAGCTTCATATAACCTAGAACAAATAACGAACAACCTAATGTGTATTTAATCTCACCCAGTGTTACGGAATTGCCATATTTGATAGAAGTTCTTTTGCATTATTTCACGTTTGGTTTTCCCCAGGTATAATCTCTAATACCTGTTGCATTTGTGTAGTTCTGATGACGACATCAGAGTTTTCCTTTGTACACAATGAGGACAGCGTCATTTGTCCACATCACACGACCACACACAACACACCCTCCCACCCCCACCCCGAACGAGCCCAGCTTCCCACCCCCAGTACAGCGCCTCTCTTTCCCACTCTCTCTTCCAACCCTCCCCACACCAGGAGTTCTCCACCTTATTCCGTCTCTCTGTCCTCATCTGTCCCCAACCTTTCTCCTCCGTTGCTCTCCAAGTTTCTCTCCCATTGTTTTTAAATCACAAATTACTATGCTGAAAGGAACATTTGGCTCCAAAATGGAGTTCAGCTCCAAAATGGAGGCCATGCTGGGCCTGAAGACATACCTCTTCAATCTGTGTGACCGAGCTGTGCACTGTGTTGTTTTCAGATGCGTCAGGGAAGGAGGCTGTCCAGCCCTTGTATTGAGAGGTATACCACAATCTACAGTGGGGAATGCCGCACGTATGTGACCCCACCCCGACCCCTCTATACCACCCCGCGTTCTAGTTTAACTAGCCGTGCCCCCCCCCCCCCCCCCCCCCCCCCCCCCCCCCTCCTCCCTACTGACCCAGCTAGCCCACAACCCAGCACCCGCAGTCGCATGCTCACCCTGCCAGGTCCTAGCTCGTACCTGCACCTTTTGTTTTCATTTGTGTTGACCAGCAGTTTACAGAACCTTGGAAGCACTGGTTGTGGCCCAAGAAGAAGCCGAGGTTCTCGGTCGGTCTTTTGACTGACAAAGTTAACGGAAATGGTTTACAACAACACCAACCGTTTTACAGAAACTTTAAGCACCATTCAAATGCCTGGTTTCCTAAATACTCAAATCTTACAGGAAACCTTTAGCAGTACTATAAACGTTTGCTTGAGTTTCGATTTTAGGACCATCCACTGACCACCAACTTCTAAACTATGCTAGCTAAATTTGCAATAGCATACCTAAACGGTGGGCCATGGGCAGAACTGTCCAAGGCAATCAGTGTAGTTATAAGTAATTTATCTTAATCATACAGTTATTGTTCGATTGACCTGCCCCATCCACAGGCGCTCGTCAATCCCTAATGCTTGTATGCTTATCGTTAGCTTACTGTTAACAGCATAACATCATCCTCCATACTGTCATAACCGAAACCCTGCCTCCGTCGAAATGCTTTAGGCCTACAATCCAGCCCTAACTCAATCGATCTGGACCCGTGCTAACCACCTTGCTATGAGCGCTATGATCGCCTGGAAAAAGACATGCGGTCAAAGTATCATAACTCCACATCGTCGTCCTCTCCATGTACTCCTATCTTTTTGTATTGTTGCTGGACTCATTTTGTTGAAGCTTATGAATATGCAGCCAGCTCTGTTGGTCCGTTTGTTTATCCATCAGTTTATCGGATTCTCTGTCCATCTTTTATATTGGTACTTAAACCTTATACTATAAACGTTTCAGTCGCACGCAATATGCATACATTAACCTAAACCGTGCAGATATTTTGCTACTTTTAATAAAAAAATAATATATCTGATCGTTTGGTAGAACAGCTGTCTGAAGGACTCTGACAAAGAAAACAAAACATCCACTGTTCTCCTCTTTACTCACAAATGGCAATATGTGGTTTGTACTGTGTGAGTGTGTATCTTTTCAGAATGTGACTCTGAACTAATAACCTTCCCCAAACCGTCCCCGCTTGCCACTTCCTCCAACCGCAGCTCATCACCCAATCATATGCCTCGTTGCTTCTGCGCTTCCTTAGCAACCGCTTGGCAACGGCAGTGCTACCGTTGTATGTGATGTGTCACTCAAAACGTGCGGGGTTCTGCTATTACACACACACAGGACTGCTTTTCCACTGCAACTTTTT
Source organism: Lota lota (assembly GCA_026745465.1). NCBI lineage: Eukaryota > Metazoa > Chordata > Actinopteri > Gadiformes > Lotidae > Lota > Lota lota. The sequence continues at coordinate 2,006,732 of JACYXH010000047.1, forward strand.
TCGACTTTAAATGCAACGCTTGAGAAGAGCCCTCCGAGAGCATGGTAGCACCATTACAGCATGTTAGCCTACGTTGAACATGTTAGCTACGCTCATAGCGCGTTAGCCCCCATGACCACACAGGGGTGCTCCCTCCTCAAGCTCTGCCAAACTTCCATAGCATTGCGTTGCTCAGTCACGGTCCTTAGAAAGCACATGCTGGAAGGCGCCTCCCTCATGGTCTCACACATTTTGAAATGCTAGTGCTCTGAGCTCCAGAGGACCACTGCACGTTACCATGACAGTGTTTCCAAGGCAACATGCGAAAGGCCAGTCCACACCGCACTGTAAAAAGAATTCCCCAAAGCATTTTTTTTTTTTTTTTATTGGCTGAATTTATTAAATGTTTTGCCATCCGGCCCGACACCTCGTTCAACCGCTAAGACAAAAACTGGACATTTCTCCTGTGTCTGTCTTTTCTTCTGGTCTCCATTTTTGAACGTCACGTCAAACGGCAATAAACAAAACGTCCTCCAAATGTGTCCTCTCACAATGAAAATAAATTGCCACTCCTCCAGTATTCAAGAATGACTCAACTTTGGCCAGGGGTCTCTACTGAAGGAGCTTTCAGATCTGGTGTCGCTAATTTGGATCGAGGCTCTTTCAGACAGGCTGTAAGGTGCGAAGACATGTTTTGAGGGCCAAGGTTGGGATGTGGTTTGACATCTAGGATACAGCTAGCCCTCTACCGACCTATTCAATCTTCCCCATGTCTCATTTTTCTGATGTTACTTTTCAAGCCCTCGAACCCTTACCGTACGTTTACCATCCGTCCACCGAGTCCTTGCGCCGTTCCCATGGCAACTCATCAATCTTTCATCAATCAATCCATTCATCCATCATCCATCTACATTATTCCACTCGTATATACCAATTGTTTCGTCCATCTATCCATCCAAACTTCTACCTCTCTGTCCAGCTTTGAAAGTATTTTCTATTTCTGTCTCAATTTTGTCATCTCTGTCATCATCCCCTTCTTATCTCCATCTGCCTTTACCTCTGTCTCTTCCTCCCCCTCCTCCCCCCTCTTTCTCATCCCTCTCCTATTTTCCTCTCTCTCTTCCTGTCTCTCTTCTCCTCCCTCTCCCTCCCTGTCTCTCATCCCTCTCCTATTTTCCTCTCTCTCTTCCTGTCTCTTCTCCTCCCTCTCCCTCCCTCCCTCCTCCCCCCGTCTCTCATCCCTCTCCTATTTTCCTCTCTCTCTTCCTGTCTCTCTTCTCCCCCCTCCCTCCCCCTCCTCCCCCCTCTCTCTCATCCCTCTCCTATTTTCCTCTCTCTCTTCCTGTCTCTCTTCTCCTCCCTCTCCCTCCCTCCCTCCCTCCCTCCCCCTCCCTCCCTCCCTCCCTCCCCCCTCCCTCCCCCCTTGTAGGAGCACAGGGACCACGGAGCGGCCCGGCCCCATGATGCGGAGCCACGCCTCCCACAGTGCGCCGCCGCCCCAGCGGACCCTCAGCCTCACGCTGGACACGCGCACGCCGCCGCCGCCGCCGGGCCACTTCCTGGGCCTGCTGCCGTGGCGACTGAGCAGCGTCCAGTCGGGCGCGTCCATGGCGATGATGGGGCCCCTGCCGGCGGCGCGCTCCCGCCTCTCGCTGCAGGAGACGCAGGTGCGCTCGGCGAAGTGAGCGAGGAGCGGGAGGGGTCGCCGTGGAAACGCCGCAGCAAGGTGCCCGAGTCCGGGGCCGGGGCCGGGGAGAGGCTGAAGAACTACAACGCGGAGGAGACCGACGTCAAGATGAGCTTGGTGTGACGTTGCCCTCGACGACCACGATGCTGGCGATGAGGATGTCACCGGGGAACACTGCAGCACACTGGAGTCCATACCACCGCACACACACACACACACACACACACACACACACACCCACACACACACACACATACACACCCACACACACACACACACACACCCACACACACACACATACACACCCAAACACACACACACAGACACATACACACACACACACACATACATACACACCCAAACACACACACACACACACACACACACACACAAACACACACACACACACCCACCCACACACACACATACACACACAAACACACACATACACACCCAAACACACACACACACACACACACACACACACACACACTTGTGCACATCATCCATGCGACTGTGTGGCGCTATAAGATACGTTGTGGTCGATACACACGTTCATGCCCGCAAGCCAAATGAATCTTCCCTTTTCAATCCACCTCCTTCCTGTCACCCCATCCCGGTGTCTTTTCGGGTGTCGATTCGGTTATGCTGTTATTTACGACATGTGATGCCGCAGTCGTCCCAACGCGTTTTTGCGAAAAACAAACAAACAAAAAGAAACGTATACAAAAAAGAAAAAAGCCAAGGACTAGAAAGCATATTTTTTATATCCACACCAAAGTGTTGTCAAAACTCTACATATTGAAAACGGACATTGTCAACATAAAGAAGAAACATGGAGGTGGTGTGTCTCCAAAGGATGTCCGATTCATTCCACACAAAGATCCTCCCAGCTGAGAAATCGTTCGCAGTCTTCACACAGAATCGGTCTCATTGTTATTCTGAAATTTAAATGTCTGAATGTAGGGCATATTTCTATCATATATACACCTACCGTTGAAAAGGTTTTCAAAAACAAAAAATGATGGTTGCCTAGCAACAGCAAAGGTCATAGCTTCTTGCTGTAAAAAAAAAAAGAAGTGAAAACTGTATAGATCTTCATGAAATTAGTAAAGCCATTGTTGTATGATACAAAGGCTATGTTGTAGACTTTGTTAAGTTAAGAAGTGTTGGTTTATTATGCCAACCAAAACATAGTGAGTGCAAATTTTGAGTCGGCAACAATCCCTGTGGCTTATGTAGACACTGAAATAGTCCCGGTTGGTTTTATACAACTAGAAATCTGTCAAACAGTATCTTTGTTGGTTGTGGTGGGATGTGTTTTATTCTGTTGTACTTGTATTCCGGATTTGTGATGTTTTTATTCACAATGTCAAAAAAAAGAACATTTAAGAAAGAAAATGTTAGTATATTTGTAAGTTACTGCCCTTTATGGACACGTGCATGATGGCATGCACGATAAATTCACTCTTATTATTTCTTTCTCTCTTGTCTTTTGCCGTTCTGTTCATCCTGTTATCTCTCCGTTTAACACAAGCTGCGTAAAAAGTGCCTGTATTGTTATTTACAATGTGATCATAAAAGAAATGAACATTTTCAGCCGTTTCCCCGTGTGTGCTCAATGTTCTTAGAAAATAATTGCAATCTCTTATTTATTTTTCAGGCTTGAAAATAAATAAATATAAAAAAAAATGACTTTTTACCGTTTTAACTGACCTGTTCTGTTCAACCATATTGGTATCAGAGAGTTAACAGGAAAGGTAATTATTATTCTTTCTGTGCTTCCAAAGCACAATTAATAAGAAGTTACTTGTTGATAATGATGTATAGTAAAGCCAATGGTAATAACTTAACTTCTGCTTGGACTAGTGACTTATGGACCCTGTCAAACTCTGGTGTAGAGACTGATACAGCTAGAAAGACATTGCAAAAGCCCAGGCAGTAAATGGTTTACGATGACAGTTGGAAATATTTCTTGATGGCAGTGGACAACAAGTAGACCGTGGCGAGAGAGTGAGAGTCTGGCGCCCTCTGGTTGTGACACTGCACAGTAACGCCGCTTCAGCGCGACTCTGATGGACTTGCCTAATTTGAGAAAGTGCCTGCTTTAAATATCTTTCTCACGCTGAATGTAAAATGCAATATAAAACACCAACTGTTAGGAAGTCAAAACACAAAAAATCCACAACCCACGTTGGCAATCGTATCAGAAAAAGATAACATGTATGTGCTTGAGAAGCTGATAAGTGCGGTATTCCTAAGGATAACAGGCCTTTGTTACAGAGGTGTAACGAGTGAACACAGGTCTGAACACTAATAAGTATGGACACTGGCATGCTGACAGACCCGTAATCGAGTTAATGAACGACTATGTCCCTCAGGTTACTCCTCCGTGATAGAGACCTATTCAATTATTTGTTTGTCAAGTTAGGCCCCTTCTCTCCGCAGACACGGTTGGCCGACATCCAGAGCAAATACAAAGAGCGTTTGCTCGTGGCGTTTTAATCTCTCTCAACTATCAGTCCCACACACAAAACATTGACTCACTTCCAACCACTATCGCGCAGGCCTGTGCTGCGGAACAGTTCCCATCCCAAGCAGAGAGGTCACATTCTTCAACGGGGCATAGAAGTCCACTATTCATTTAGTACTGTGTGTGTGTGTGTGTGTCTGTGTGTGTGTGTGTGTTTGTGTGTGTCTGTGTGTGTGTGTGTTTGTGTGTGTCTGTGTGTGTGTGTTTTTGTGTGTGTCTGTGTGTGTGTGTGTGACTGTGTGTGTGTGCCTGTGTGTGTGTGTCTGTGTGTGTCTGTGTGTGTGTGTGTGTGTGTCTGTGTGCGCACACTTGTTTGGGAAGTGGGAGTAGTGTCAAATATAAATTTAAGTCACACCATTAATTGTTTCCTTTTTATTGGGGCATCTATTCTGATGCATTGCGATTAGGGGACACAAATCTGTGTTCCAGTTGTTCTACAAATATTAAAGGCATCTGCCTCAGTAAAGCATGCATTCATTTAAATGGATGTAATCTCGTTAAATTGATATGCCTACTCTTAATTCATCCTAATGTATTACAATGTTGTTACCGCCTTTAACCTTCAGCAAGCCTATTTTCTAATTGGTTACCCCATTTTGACCATTTCAACCAACAATTGGTTGTCAACAACCTGTGAAGCCCTTTTAGATTATAATAGTGTGATTACGGGCTATACAAATAAACTTGGCTTGGCCCGAGTATGGACATGCAGAGGGCATGTCCATAGCATGTCCAATGTGATTTATCTTAGTTGCAATATTAACTATTGATCACAACAGCACAACGGCTGTTGTGATCACACACATACACACACACACACACACACACACACACACACACACATACACACACACACACACACACACCAAATCAGAACCAGTCGCCACTACTGCTGTTATGAGTTTTTGTGACAGGTGGTTGTGTGTGTGTGTGTGTGTGTGTGTGTGTGTGTGTGTGTGTGTTTGTGTGTGTGGGAGCTCAATTATATTGTTTATTTTTCATTTCCATTCAGAATGCAAATCAAATGTTCGGACAATGTCAACATGTTTGTGTGAGTCATGGAAACTGTACACATGCAGTGCATGTGTGTAAATATAAAAAATATTAAAAATCTCCCAAATCGCGTTGAAGTTATTTATGACTGTTTTGCTTTCGGACGGCCTGCGTAGCTGGAACATGTCAATCCAAACACTGCATCATTAAGCAATAATTCATGTTATTAGCAACAGCTGGTACTGAAAAATAGCGACACAAATTGTAGAGTTTCACCAAGTCCTTCAATGCTATTAAAGCCTTTCCCTGGTTGGCTTATAAAACAGAATAGGGTGCAAATACGGATCTGGGGCCTAGTAAAATTATCTTTTAGTGTTATAGTTATGGGAATGTTGAAAATATGTGCCTGAAATACAGCTGCATATCACAATGTAAACATTTTACTTTTCTCGTAATTTCACTGGTTTCAAATAAAGGATGTATCGCTTTGCAAATGCTTCAAATCACAATCAATACTAATGGTGCATCTTGGGTCTTTTTTAGAAGGCTCTTTCTTTGATGCTGGTGCCAAATTAACTTAATATCCTGCTTTATCTACGTCCTTCTCCATGTACACAGACATAGTTCCGAAAAGTCTTTCCTTGATTAGGAAAATGTACACAGTGTCACATCTCGCCCTGCTCATTGAAGACTTCACTCCCTGTCCTTTGTGTTTCCCGTCTCTGTGATCGTCCTCCCTCAACTTGACTGTTTTCACCTGTCCCTCGTTAACATTCCCCTCCTAGTGGATTTAGTCTGCGTGTTTCCCTTCCTCTGTGCCAGGTCGTCTTTGTATCAAGCGTCCCAGCATTTCTCTGGAGAGTATTACTATTCCAGGTTTTTGATTCCTCTCTGTTATTCCCGACTACGCCTTTGCCTTCTCCCTGCCAGATTGTTTGCCTGATCGTCATCTGATGAGCCGTTTACCGACCCTTGTTTCATCCAGTGAAGATCATTCTTACTATCCAGACTGTGGCCTCCTTGTCGTGCTATTGAGTCATTTTGTTCTGTGGTTCACCCAGCCGTTACACACAGGAGAGATGGTGGGGGAGGGTGGGTTCTGACCAATATGGTATTTGATCTTTGTTGTGTTGGTAACGTGTTTGTTTTTTTGTACCTTACATTAGAGAAGAGAGAATGTGTGTCCCCTACTCTCTCTCTCTCTCTCTCTCTCTCTCTCTCTCTCTCTCTCTCTCTCTCTCTCTCTCTCTCTCTCTTTGTCTGTATCACTCCGTTACTCTCTGTCTCTTTCTATCTCCCTCTCTCTCTCTCTCCATGTTGTTCTCTGTCTTTCTAAGTCAGTTTTTCTCTCTCTTTTCAAGGCTGCATATTGTAAAAAATCCCACTGAAGATTAAATAATGAACTTGTATATTTAATAACGTGTGTGTATGTGTTTGTGTGTGTGTGTGTGTCTGTGCGTGTGCGTGTACAATATTAAAGCCAATATTAAAGCCTCAATGTACTCCAGTACCAGACAAACAGCCAAAGGAGAGCACAATCTTGACTTATACACACTAGTTATTTATTGCATTCTTTCATCCAACTTAGTGACTGCAGAGTCCACAGGGAATTCAGATGTGTGTCATAGTAGGGCGTCAGGCGTCTTGCTCAAGACCGCCTACAGGGTTAGGCTGCGGACCTCAGGGATCAAATCCAGGACCTTTCGCGTGGGAACCAAACACTACACTATCCAGCCGCGTAAACATGCAAATATTCACAAGAACACAAGCTGCTCATATGGGCTGCATAGTCAATGCATTGGGTCATGACAGCATTGTTGTGTTGATGTGTGTCTGCCTTTGGGCCATGACTTCAGTTTTGTTTAAGTCTGGAGTTTCTTGTTGTTTTTATGTGTGTGTTTGTTGTCTTTAAGGAGGGAGACATTTAAGTGAACGTCTTCTGAGACTCATTCGTGTTTGGCCAGCCACCTCGGGAGTTAAGGGAACGGGGGTACGCCTGGGGTACACCTGGGGTACACCCGGGGTACACCCGGGGTACACCCGGGGTACACCCGGGGTACACCTGGGGTACCCTGTGTGTGGGTGGATGGGTGTGTGTGCGTGCGTGCGTGCGTGCGTGCGTGCGTGCGTGCGTGTGTGTGTGTTACTCATTCATATGCACCGGTTATTAGGTTTTCCAAGCTCTATGTTATAAAACATCAATACAAACGCTTGTGTAGGCACAAGGCCGTTGGTTCAACAAGTAAGTCAAGGAAACGATATTTCTCACTGTCTCATTCTTTCTCTTGTATTCTTTCACTCTCTCTTAACCATCTCACCCTCTCCCACGTTCGTCTTTCAGCAAACCTTAACAGCAACAACCGCAGTAATGTTTCATGCAGATGGCAAAGATTGCAGATTGTCCGATTGTGCTCAGACTAATCATGTCGTGCCCACACCCTTCTTCTACACGGCTGTAAGGTAAAGCTAAAACACATGATTCCTTCTAGGGGGCGCTGGCCCCGTGCACGCACACACACACGCACACACACGCACACACACACGCATCTATCATCTGTAGTTGTTCAGCAGTGTATTATATCATCGATACAGCGTGCTCTCCCTCAGGTCCTCTCAAACACATCTCCATAGCAATAGGGCTAGTAATGGTTAACACACAAACAGTTTGTGAGTGAGACCTTGGAGAGAGAGAGAGAGAGAGAGAGAGAGAGAGAGAGAGAGATAATCTAATTTGGGGCAATTTAAATCCAAAGACATGCTTCACACACTTACTGTACTGTGCATACACAGCACAAAAACTGTGGAAAATCACCAAAAGGGGTTTGGTGGAGGCCTGCCTGCCACACATAGAAACTCATACACACATATAACACCCATGTTACAAAGACTCCAGGCCGCACAGAACGTCTCTCTCTCTCTCTCTCTCTCTCTCTCTCTCTCTCTCTCTCTCTCTCTCTCTCTCTCTCTCTCTCTCTCTCTCTCTCTCACAAACACACAACTTATACTATTTTTCTTCATCCCTCTCTTTCTCTCTCTCGCATAACAGCTTTCCTTCTCTTTTTCTCAAACACAACCTCGCTCTCTTTTCGTCTCTCACCCTCACTCCAATTTTTTCCCTCTCAAATACACACACCTTCGACTCACAAACACACACACGCACACACACACACACCCTCAATCTCTATCCTCCTCTTTCTCTCACAGACACACAACTTATCAAGCTTTCTTCTCTCTCTTTTTTTCCATGTTCTACTCATTCTATTCTTTTCTTTCTCTCCATCCTGTTTAATTCAGTTCTCCACTGCTCCTTCACAACAGCCTGCCTTCCTCCTCCTCCTCCTCCTCCTCCTCCTCTCTGTGGAGACTTAGGCTTGGGTGGATTTCCTTGGCCTTCAACAGAGCCAAGAACTCTTGAACCGAGGACTTGGGTCTGAGGAGTATTGCCCTAACCGGGCCTTTGTCCAATAACAACAGTTGAGCGATTCTGTCGTGGGAACACAACCGGCCAATTAGCAGTTTAGACTTTTTCTCCAGGCTGTTGAATATCAACAAAAAAAAAGAAGACGTGCCAAAACTGAGACATGGAGATCTGAACTATTAAAGGGAGACATGTATCCTCTGATGGGTGTCTTTTCTAAATGAAATAGAGCATTAACACCTCGGTAAAAGCTCAATGGGATCCATAAAAGAAAATAGACACTGATCCTCTAGTTCGCATTTTGCAAAGTAATAAGTGTTATATTTCAATTTGCCGTTCCTGCAAACGCTTAATCTAGTCTCACTCAAACCAGAGCCATTCACTGATTGTTAGCTAATGTTGCCACTTGGGTTACATTAGGATAAAATAAAAACAATCTGGGCACGGCATTCATCCTTATTAAGTGCTTTTGAGCTTGTTTGTCGTTTTAGCGAGTTTGTTTGAGGACAAAGCAAACCCCTACAACAATCTCTTCATATTGTGGTTGTGTAACACTATCCAAGCAGTATGAATCTCTCAGTGTTCCCCTTAGCACGCTGGCTGTCGTGGTGTAGCACCTTCTCGAGTTTACAGTCCCCACATGGCGTTCAAGCCATCAACCGACAGAGTCATTTACAAGCGTACATCCACAGGGCTTTGCTGCCGTGTTCAATCCATTGGCCCAATCGAAAATACTTAATATAAAACTTTGTCTCTACAACAACTGGGTCGGAATGGCGTTTTTTTTTTAACCCCCAGTACAGGATTCAAGTAGAGCAGTGACTGCTCAAACATCCATCCGTCGCTCTATGTATTTTGTAACAGAGCAAATGACCTCACTGTTCAGAACTGGACAATAGTTCACTCAAATGATGCCGTGGTCAAGCCATCGATAAAACCGTGGACATTATCTTGCGGCAACAAGCTATACATCCCACACGCTGTTCATAAGGTCGGACTCACAGTGCCTGTGTCCCTTGGGCTGTTGGCTCCATACAACATAGGCTACTGATTAGTGACTATTCCCATGGAAACACTTCAATGACGTCAACGCGCCTTTGACAACACATTGGCTCCCTCCATCGGCCCCGTTTCGTTTATTTGTGTAGCCCCTCATCGCAATTACTACAGTCTCCTTGCGCTGCACATGCGTTCGCATTCATTTGAAATAGATAGCGTTTCCTTGTCCCATGAAAAAACCACCAGAAATCCAGTGACGAAAGGAAGAGGCATTGAGTCGACCGCGGCTAGGTGCTGTGCGGGACGTAATGTAATGGCAAATGAGCACGTTACAAGACGAACGCAAGAAGAACGAGGAAGACCTGTTTCATGTTTCAAACCTCGACGGGCGAAAGGGTTTCAAGTGTTTCAAAGCTGCTTTGACTAATTATTCATAAGCAATTCAAAAGCAACCATGATTGTGAAGACATCAACGGTTGCATTGGTGCAATTTTGTGGGGGTCCCCTCCTGCTTTGGAAGTGATATATTTTTTCCCTCCCCTCTTTTTACCAGTGTTACACTTATCATGTGATTCAAAAACATTTTAAAAAAGTAAAAATAATAATGAATCACAATAATAATACCAAAATATCTGTTATCTGTTGCCAAATAATGTAGGTTATGGCAAAATCCCATTCCTTAATCAGAAATTTGAATATCACATGTGTTAATTACTATACAGGGAAATGTAATATCTTGCATGCCATTTGACATATATTTTAAACATGGTGTCCTTGACATCTACAAATATTGGTCACAATACTAGCGTAAAGCTAGCATTAGCGATAGATAACTATATGTGGGAGTGTGTGTGGATGATGGCTGGTTTAAGCAGCCTCACCTGGCCCGAGTCAGACTGATTGGAGTCTGGTGCTGGGTGAGGCTGCACACCTGTTGCACATTGAGCAATCAATGTGCAACAGGTTAAACCAGCCATCACCACACACACTCAGGGACAGATCTCCTACATGGCAGTATGTACCACCAGCTGCATGTACCACCAGCTGCATGTACCATCGTACTCAACCTTTACAATAAACCGGTCTTTCAACATCACCACCCTGTGTCCTTTGTTTGGAGGATCCCAAGGAAAGTCACCTAGGTGGCGTGCAGCAACGGACATTGCTACACTATACTGAGAATTTAGCTGGGATTGTCACAAAAGATAACTTTATCATTGCACTGATAGAATGAATGTTTTGGAAATCTACGTTTTTTTTTAACCTTCTGCATTTGCTTGTGTTGCGTTGTATTAACACGTCGCATTGCAACATAAATCACAGCACGTGAGCTGCTGCTGTAGCATCGTGGCGCCTGTTGACAGCCATCATGTTTAGCTGTTGTTTCAGTAGCTTGTCAAAAGTCCCACTACACCCATTACATGGCTTTCTTACGCAGTGTGCCTACCCCAAATGATACGCATGTCCAGATCTGTGATAGATCCACAGTTCTTGACATATTTTGTTGAATTACATTCCTGTCTTGATTTGTGACATCCACACCCAGACAGTGAGAAAGCAGCACAAAGCCTTTTACTTTTTACTCACTTTTCATCCATCAAGGTTTTTTAAATGTTTTGATCTCTCTTCAGAGCTCATATGAAAGACATCTCCTCATCCATCTAAAAGTAATGATGTGCGGATGTCAACAACTCTGGCCATTCCCCGCGACTAGAAACATAAAAACGGAACCGACTGAAGGGGAAAGATGTTCAAGGGAGCCTGTTTAACATTATTTCTAAACAAAAACAAAGCTGAGGAATGTTTTGTAAAAAGGGTTAATCATTTTCAAAGGAGTCTGATAAACATTGTTTCTAAACCAAAAAGAAAATATGTGAATGTGGAATGTTTTGTAAAAAAAAAAAGTTGAGTCAAACATTTTGTAAAGGTGCTGAAGTGTGCATTGTTTATTGATAAAGTGTTGTTTGTCTATATTTCTCAATGTGCCCTTGTCCCTGAGGATTCTTCATAATTAAAGAATAAGAGTAGTTTGATGTCTTATTACTACTATGTAGCTATAATTTGCTGCAACCACCAAAGATGTTGTCATTATAATCTTCAAAATGGTAATCTTACCATGATAGCAAAGGAAAGGCCACACCCTGGCATATAATTTAATATAAAATACCTGTATATATATATGACACTAAAATATATACTAGAGTGCAAAGGTGTGGGTGTCCCTTCACCAGTGGGTGCAGTGGGACCCATTTTTGCACAGTCCTTGAATAGCAGCAGTTGTAACAGTTGCTCATGATTGTACAAGTTGTAAAGAATTATACAAGAAATACAACATGCAAAAAGTATCGGTATTGGTGTCGGCGATGCCAGCCTGGCTTTTACTTGGTATCGGATCGGAAAGGAAATAAGTGGTATTGCACATCACTATCTAAAAGTATGCTGAACGGCGTGCCATCGTACGTCTATTTAGGGGGAAACGCCAAACACGCTCTCGTTTGGGTATTTGTGTGTGTAGACAAAGGGCCGCTGTAGGGGCCGTAGGGAGACTGATATCCTGTAAGTGAGAGAGAAGATACCTTGGAGAAGCCATTTCTTCGAATTAGAAGTACAAAAGCCCTCACCTAGACGTCGTCACCTTCAGTGCACCGTGCTACACAGTCACACACACAGTCACACGCACAGTCACACACAGACACAGTCACACACACAGTCACACAGTCAGACACAGTCACACAGTCACACACACACACACACAAACAGCAATGGTGATTGTAATAATATATTGTAAACTGCTCAAAAAAATAAAGGGAACACTAAAATAACACATCCTAGATCTAAATGAATGAAATAATCTTATTAAAAACTTTTTTCTTGACATAGTTGAATGTGCTTACAACAAAATCACACAAAAAGTATCAATGGAAATCAAATTTATCAACCCATGGAGGTCTGGATTTGGAGTCACACTCAAAATTAAAGTGGAAAACCACACAACAGGCTGATCCAACTTTGATGTAATATCTTTAAAACAAGTCAAAATGAGGCTCAGTAGTGTGTGTGCCCTCCACGTGCCTGTATGACCTCCCTACAACGTCTGGGCATGCTCCTGATGAGGTGGCGGATGGTCTCCTGAGGGATCTCCTCCCAGACCTGGACTAAAGCATCCGCCAACTCCTGGACAGTCTGTGGTGCAACGTGGCGTTGGTGGATGGAGCGAGACATGATGTCCCAGATGTGCTCAATTGGATTCAGGTCTGGGGAACGGGCGGGCCAGTCCATAGCATCAATGCCTTCCTCTTGCAGGAACTGCTGACACACTCCAGCCACATGAGGTCTAGCATTGTCTTGCATTAGGAGGAACCCAGGGCCAACCGCACCAGCATATGGTCTCACAAGGGGTCTGAGGATCTCATCTCGGTACCTAATGGCAGTCAGGCTACCTCTGGCGAGCACATGGAGGGCTGTGCGGCCCCCCAAAGAAATGCCACCCCACACCATGACTGACCCACCGCCAAACCGGTCATGCTGGAGGATGTTGCAGGCAGCAGAACGTTCTCCACGGCGTCTCCAGACTCTGTCACGTCTGTCACATGTGCTCAGTGTGAACCTGCTTTCATCTGTGAAGAGCACAGGGCGCCAGTGGCGAATTTGCCAATCTTGGTGTTCTCTGGCAAATGCCAAACGTCCTGCACGGTGTTGGGCTGTAAGCACAACCCCCACCTGTGGACGTCGGGCCCTCATACCACCCTCATGGAGTCTGTTTCTGACCGTTTGAGCAGACACATGCACATTTGTGGCCTGCTGGAGGTCATTTTGCAGGCCTCTGGCAGTGCTCCTGCTGCTCCTCCTTGCACAAAGGCGGAGGTAGCGGTCCTGCTGCTGGGTTGTTGCCTTCCTACGGCCTCCTCCATGTCTCCTGATGTACTGGCCTGTCTCCTGGCAGCGCCTCCATGCTCTGGACACTACGCTGACAGACACAGCAAACCTTCTTGCCACAGCTCGCATTGATGTGCCATCCTGGATGAGCTGCACTACCTGAGCCACTTGTGTGGGTGGTAGACTCCGTCTCATGCTACCACTAGAGTGAAAGCACCGCCAGCATTCAAAAGTGACCAAAACATCAGCCAGGAAGCATAGGAACTGAGAAGTGGTCTGTGGTCACCACCTGCAGAACCACTCCTTTATTGGGGGTGTCTTGCTAATTGCCTATAATTTCCACCTGTTGTCTATTCCATTTGCACAACAGCATGTGAAATTTATTGTCAATCAGTGTTGCTTCCTAAGTGGACAGTTTGATTTCACAGAAGTGTGATTGACTTGGAGTTACATTGTGTTGTTTGAGTGTTCCCTTTATTTTTTGAGCAGTGTATATGTTACAAATAACAAACAATAAGAGTGCTCTCTCTCTCTCTCTCTCTCTCTCTCTCTCTCTCTCTCTCTCTCTCTCTCTCTCTCTCTCTCTCTCTCTCTCTCTCTCTCTCTCTCTCTCTCTCAAGCCAAGAAAGACGTCATACTTTCTCTACCAATGGCTGACCGTGTTTACGCTGCCGGCAACGTGTCCGTTGGTTTTATAAACTGAGATCTGCTGAATCAAATCACCGCACTTTACAAGCTGGCGACTGCAGACGGATCTCAGACCTGATCGAACAACTAACATGCTCTTTGACGCTTGACAACACTATTCCTGTTTAATAGTGAGCTGCAGTAAAAAGAAATATTCACTTGAGGGCAACTTTTAAAGCACTTTTATTCAACTTTTGAACTTTCTAGAGTCGTTTTCCCCCCACGATGCTTTTGCGCGTACTTTCCGCAAGCTTGCTTCTCGTCGCTCACACTCTGCTCGTCGAGGCGCGGATAAGCAAACGCTATGTCATCGGCTGTCCCGAGAATTGCGACAAGTCCAAGTGTCCGCCGACCCCCTCGGACTGTCTTGCTGGAGAGGTGTTGGACCAGTGCGACTGCTGCCCGGTCTGCGCGTCCGGCGACGGCGAAGTCTGTGGCGGCACGGGGCGCCTCGGCGACCCGCAGTGCGTGGATGGGATGGAGTGTGTGGTGAGCGGCGGCACGGAGGTTTCGGCCACCGTGCGGCGACGCGGCAAAAGCGGCGTTTGCGCCTGCACAACCGCAAACCCTGTGTGCGGCAGCGATGGGGTCTCCTACCGTGACATCTGCGAACTGAAGCGCGTGAGCAACCTGGCGCAGAAGCTGCAGCAGCGGCCCGTCATTTTCATCCAGAGAGGCGCATGTGGTAAAGGTAAGCGATGGATTGAACCAGGAGAGAAACGGAAACCTATAAGCTCACGTATCTTACAACTATTCGAATACCGCTTATTCAGTGACATTTTTTTTTTGCCTGCTTATAATAAGTAACATTAACGTCCAGCCTGTCTATCGCATATATATTCATATCTACGGGCCTATAAATATGTCTGGGGTTTAAAACAACTTTATTGGCTGGGGGAAGCCAAGTAAAGGCGAAATGTGTCGTGACCAGAAGTGTGTGTGTGTGTGTGTGTGTGTGTGTGTGTGTGTGTGTGTGTGTGTGTGTGTGTGTGTGTGTGTGTGTGTGTGTGTGTGTGTGTGTGTGTGTGTGTGCTTTGCCATACGTTTTCAATGCACCGAGACAAGGAAACACATAATTAATAGAGGTAAGTAGTGGAATGGAGAGATATTCTCTCCTCTCTGTATCTCTTCTCTCCATCTCTGCTTCTTCTCATATGAACATTAGCAGTCAAAACCAAACTGAACCATCTGCAATACACCCAATACACAATCACACACAGCACTGCAATCAGACTAATTCGACTAGAAAATAGTTCATTACAATCATGCAAATTACATTACAATCACAGCAGCACACACACACGCTCATGCACGCACACACAGACACACACACGCACACAATACCCCCACCCACCCACACACACACAGACTTACCTCACACGGGTACACAATACCCCCCCCCCCCCCACACACACACACACACACACACACATACAGACACACGCACACTTACCTCACATGGGTACACAATACCCCCCCCCCCCCCCCCCCACACACACACAATGTCTATCACATCTTCCATCCAGCGGGGTCTAACTGTTTGCGGTGAAGGGATTAGTTGGTGAGACAGGCGTGGATACAGTGCCTTTCAAACATTCTTACAGAGTGACTCTTTCTGTACAGAGGGGATTTACCCAGAATGCTTTCTGGTTGCTTTATAAAGAGATACCAAAGACCTCCTGGTTCATGCTATTGTTAGAGGACAGTTCATTATTATGACGAGTCACTTTAGTGTTATGTGATGGTGTAGTGACTAAGGTTTTCCTCTCTTAGCCAAAAGGCACTGGGTTCAATCCCCAATGTCCCCACCCTAAATGCTTCCCTTAGCAAGATGAACCCTTAACCCATACCTTCTCCTTAATGACCTGAATTCACAGTAGGTCTGCTACACAGTAACACATAAATATTATGTTGTTAGGTTAACCTATTTACTCAAATACTCATTTCAACTGAAAGGAGTTGTCAAAATGTAGTACGTTAAGCCTTTTAAAAAACCATCCTAATAGCGTTCAGGTCGGTGCCAACCCCCTGGCATAGATTCCTCTTTTTCCTACTCTGTGCTTTTGACTGACAGCTGGAGGCGGCCTGAGTCTGCAGACAGACACGGGCTCTATTCAGCACCTCTGTTTCCCCGAGGACTTCAAAGTAATAGCGTCTGGCACGACTAATCCTGGACCCCAAACACTTCCAGCTCGGTCACCACTAGAGCGCCGCAGGTCAGCAGCTGGGGCGGGCGAGGTTCCTTAGGACATACGGGAGAGGACACACACATGCACTTGCATTCACGCACATACACGCAATACACTCAAACACACGCTCATACACACACCCTTTACACGCACCTCTCTTTAGACACACACATACACTCCTCTACACATACTCACACACACACACACACCTCTACACATACTCACACACACACACACCTCTACACATACTCACACACACACACACACACACACAAACATTGGCATTGCTGGGGGCATTTTAGGGTCAGGGGATATTGAAAAATGTATTATCACAATGTTATATATACATATTGATATAGATACATTTAAACTAGATACAAAACATTGTAGCGCTATAAGTCTATACAACCTCCTGATTATACACCGCCGCTCGAGGGCGATAAAATACAACACTGAATATTATTGCCCCGGCCGTGAACCCAATAAATCACCAGCATCAGATAAACAGCTCATCATCACAGGTGGAGGCAATGTCTGTTTTGATAAACGATGAGTAAAGCTATAGGATTTAAAAAACATCAGAAGGGTCTATGGCGTCTGATGCTAGCTGATACACGCAGACTAAAACGCCAGCGATAAGATCCTGCCAGCGAGCGCCAGCACCCCTTCATGATGCAGTTGTAGAGGTATGCAAGGCCTTGGCATCCCAGACGCTAATCTGACTTGGTCTCAGAGTGTTGCCAAAAGGTAAGACCTAGTCGTTCATTTTTTTTTTTCATTTTTCAATCTGACAGTTATTGCTGGAGAACTTGAACGGCTGCCATTTTGTCCCACAGTGAACCCATTCGTTTGGTGTGTTGTTTGCGTTGGTCCAAGACCTCTAGCTTACTGCTGCGGTATACCCATTGGTTCTAACACAAGAAATGATCAGCAAATATAGAGAAAGGGATTTAAGCATGCTACTATATAGATAGAAATACGTAATTTATCATTAGGAAGTTCAGCCGTTGAATGACCTCTGCCTCCGCAGGAAGTGGAGCTAGCTCCTTCCTGTAGAGGGCGTCTTGTTGGGAAACCAGTCCATCTTGTCCTCCAGGTTGATCCCCCTAAGATACCTGTAGGCCCTGACAGCCTTTTAATGAGGACTGGTTGTCTCTCGGACCTATAGAAAAGTCCACCAGCTTCTGGTTGGTTCTTGGGAGGTGTTCAGCTGGAGACGGCTCCTCTTGCCCCAGCTGACAAGATTCTCAACCAGGCGCCTGTTCTCTTTCTCCCGTCTTGACCACCCCACCATGATGGTGTCGTCTGCATACGGGGAAACAGTCCCTTGTGGGGCCTTAAGTACTGTTGTCCCCCTTTTGTGAGGTAGTCCGTAATCCAGGTGACAGCCACCTAGTCAGCGTGACCTTCCACAGGAGGGGACAGGGGGTGTTCAGGCCCCCTGGAAGAGGAGGGCCTCCTCCACTCTTACCTGCGCCTGGTGGTTCAACTGCAGGGGGTAGAGGGCGTGGCTGGACCTGGGGGGGAGGGGGGGGGGGGTCGAGAAGACATAGCAGCTGTCCCTCAATGGTCTTCATGACGTGCGTCGCTCTTCCGAAATCATTCGGCCCCCTCCCACCGCTCTTGGGCACTGGAACGGTGGGACACCTTCCAGAGTACTGGACTGTTCCTGTGGTGAGGGACAGGGCTTTACCCGGGGATACCCGGGGGAGCTCGGCAGCCGGTGAACTTCCATGTGCACACTGGAAGTGCGGGACAACATGGAGAAGAAACCAAAGATCCAAACGAATGCTTTGGTCAACCGGACTGTAGCATTCTCCCATGCTACACGCCACCTAGGTGGCTTTTCCCACTCCACCTAGGTGACTTTCCTCGGGCTCCTCCAGACCAACTGACACAGGGTGGTGATGTTAAACCTGTTTATTGTAAAGGTTGCGTAGAATGGTACATGCCGATGGTGCTCCATGCTGCCATGCCGGAGAGCTCTCCCTGAGTGTGTGTGGTGATGGCTGGTTTAACCTGTTGCACACTGATTGCTCAATGTGCAACAGGTGTGCAGCCTCACCCAGCTCCAGACTCCAATCAGTCTGACTCGGGCCAGGTGAGGCTGCTTAAACCAGCCATCATCCACACACACTCCCACACAGACGTAAAACACGGGAGCTCCAGGAAAAGCAGCCGCTCAGGTTGGGCCGTGCTGTGGCAGCCATATCAATCACACTCTCTCTGTTTCGCTCCAGAAAGGAAGGTCAGTGTTTCCCAACTGGTTTGAAATGGACTGTGAAATGAAGTTCCTGAAGATTGATCAGTTATGGAACAGTTATGTTACCCCGCTCCCAAAATAAATTACAAAAACAAGTGGCTGACATGGTCATTAATCACAGGCTTCAGATTTGTGAGGGCATGCCTTATCTACACACCAGCAAGCCTGAGTTTTGTTCTTTTTTTATATTATTTGCTGTGTGATATCTCCAAAACCAGATGTCCGTTTGTATTGATAGTATAGGTTAACCTCTCCATGAGTTCTCTTGCATAATAGTTATTTAAAATATAAATAATATATACATCCTGATATATTTATATATTCTATAATATGTAATATATTTAAATTATAGAGACAGATAGGGGCAACAGATGGATCTGGTTGTCATCTAAAACATTGAAGGAATTTGACAGCCAAAGTTGACTATTTAGTTATTTTGCCCATGCTTTTATCCAAAGCAATTTAGGATGATTATATACATGCATTTGAGAAGCAGGTAAGGGTTTAGGGCATCTTGCTCAAGGATACCCACAGGTTATGCTTTGTACATCGGGGATCAAACCCAGAACTATTCGGCTGGAGGTCCACATTAACTATTGCGCTCCTTAAATCGTTGGAATAAAGCTGTAAACCATCTCCTAATAGACGGTTAGGTTATGGGACAACAGGACCACATGGGCAGATTACCTCCCAACTGAACAATAAAAGCCAAGAGCTGTTGAGGTAACAGATGTTTTGGTTTGCTCGAACTAGGAGTGTTGTTTAAGGTGAAAAGATGACGTTATGTGTGGATGTACACACACACACACATACAGACACACACGCACACACACACACACACACACACACACACACACACACACACACACACACACACACACACACACACACACACACACACACACGCACACACAACTTCACATTATATATCGTGTTACACCACACCCTCTGAAAATATTCTTGGAAATGTATTTGTCCTCTTTTCTTTAAACATTGCAGAATGTAACACCCTTCTCTCCCACTTACTAAATTACACACACACGCGCGCACACACACACACACACACACACACACACACACACACACACACACACACACACACACACACACACACACACACACACACACACACACACACACACACACACACACACACACACACACACACACAGTGTCATAACACTACCTAACACAGACTTGTCTGTGGCATCCATCTTCTTGAACGCACACCAAAACACTTCTACAGATGTTTGCCGAACTACTGGGTCACATCCTTTGTTTTATATGCATCACGCAGGAAAATCAAGAGCTTTCCCAGCTGCTCTGGGGTGCACCCTACCCCTCACCGCAGTCCACATCTGGCCTGGACAACATGTCTCCAGCTGTTTTTCAGAGAGAGTCAGTGTCTATAGAGGGGAAAGCTAGCTTGTTTGATTAGCAATATGTTCAGTAAGCTGTTGAAGAATTCCGAAATCTCGCCAATACATTTATATCTTTGTTAAAGACATAGAGCGATAGTGTCTCGACTAGAGCATAACCCTTACAAATTATGGACATCATACCTGCGTCTTTACATTTATTTTTGTGTGTCTCTGAATGTGTACATGTGTACAAGTTAATATGTATGTGTGACATGTGTATGCGTATGTTTCTAAATATGTATGCGTGTGTATGTTTGTGGATATGTATACGTGTGTATGTTTGTGTATATGTATACGTGTTGTGGCAACCCGGTTCCACTATGCTGTAGTCTCCCCCCCCCCCAGTGAACACAAACCGGAAGTCAGTTCGAAGCCAAAGAGGCGTATTTATTCAACAGTTAAATCATACTTATAAGTTAGGCCGTGCCTAACGCCAAACTAAATTAAATACAGTCCGGGGTCCTCTCCGTCGCGTCTCCGGGGGACGGTCAGATACAGCCGTCGGGGGTTCCCGTGGAGCCTCCGCTGTGCGCGGGGTAGTCCCGCTTGTCGACCGTCCGTCGGGGACTACCGGGGTTCAGGACACTCCTCGTGTCACTGCCGGGCGTACTCGTGTCGCCGACGAGGGAACTCCTTCTCTGACTTGCCGTCGAGAGAATTCCTTTGGTCCGTGTTGCGGCCGAGCGAAGTCCTTCCTGTATCGCCGACAGATATCCTTCGGCGATCGCGTCTCTCGTAGGCGCCGAGGAATCTCCTCCTCGTGGCGCAGAGATTCCTCGTCTCGCGTCTTTCTCTGTCCCCTCAAAGCCACGCCGAGCGCCGCTTATATCGGCGTCTTCTGCGTCGGCCCAGGTGTCGCCCATTCCGCAGATTGCCGTCAGCGGTAATGAGCTCCGGTGTGCAATATTCAGGCGAGCGGTGGTAAACACCGTCTACCACCGCTCCCCTGAGCCGCCTGGGGCGCTGTCTTGCGGCCGGGTTGCCACACTCCTCCACCCTTTGACGAAGGCACGGCCTTCTCCAGACCGCCCATAGGCAGGCGTCACCGGGGGTTCCCGTCACCCTCTTCGGGGGTCTCCTCCTGGGAGGATTGGGCCACCGGACCCCGTAGGCGGGTCGGCCGGCGCGTCTGTCTCGTCTCTGGTGTGGTCGGGGCAACCGGACATCCGGCCCGGGGTTCCAGAGCCGGGGTAGTATGGGGTAGTCCCTCCCTGGACATTGACGAGCGATATGGCCCGTCTGGCCGCAGCTGAAACAGCGTCGCTCGTCTCGGGGCTCCGGGGAGGGGCGCGGCGGTCTCTGCGTGGGGGAACGTCTCTGGGGGTCGGGTCCTATGCCAGTCGCTCCGGTACTCTTCTGCCTGGCCTGGGATGGCCGAGCCGGCCTCCTGGGCCCACCTTCGCAGCTCGGCCAGCCGTTGGTGGCTGCGCTCCAGCCGTTGGTGGCTGCGCTCCAGGTCCTGCATGGGGGCCAGCCGCTCAGCCAGCTCGGCGTTGGCCGCCCCCAGCTGTCGGCAGCGGGACGTCTCCCTCTCCAGCCGCACCCGTAGGTCCTTGTTCTCCCTCTCCAGGCGCTGGGAGGTACTGCGCTCCGCCGTCAGCTCCATGCTCGTCTGGTCCTTCTGCAGCATGGCTCTGGTAGCCTTGTGTGCGGCCTCCTCCTGCTCTAGGCCCTGTTGCAACACCTTCAGCTGGTGGGTCAGGTCGATCTCCTTGTTGCTCTTCTCCTTCTTGAGATCGGTGAGCTTCTCGTGAAGATGCCTGTTATCTGTCTCAGCCTTGGCCAGGGACTGCCTGACCTGGCGCAGGTCCTCCTCCAGACCCGACACCCGTCCCAGCTGTGACTCCATCTCCTTCTTGGACCCCTGGAGCTCCCCCAGCAACGCCTTGGCCTGGGTCATTTCCTGCTGCAGAGCGCTCTTCTCTTTGGCCAGTCGCTCCAAGGACTCCACATCCCTCTTCAAGGCCTGGTTCTCCGCTCTTACGGCCTGGAGTTCCTTCCCCTTGTCGGCCATTTCTATGAGGCCGGTTTTCAGCAGGTCCTCCACCGTCTTCATTTTCTCCGTGAGCCTTTCCCGATCCTTGTCGTGGCGGGCGTTCTCCTTCTCCAGGCAGTTCCTCTGCTCCATGAGGTCCACCACCTTGCCCGTCAGCTCCCGGCTGCGGTTCTCGGCCAGCTGCACGCGGGCCTCGCTGTCGTCTGGCAGCTGCACGCGTTCCTCCCGGGGGAGGGCTACGCTTCGCCTCCTTGATACCGTCGCCATGGCCTGGGCTCGCTGCTGGTGTTTCCTGGGCATCTGTTCCGTCTGGGTTCTTCTACTGTTTGGTGGTGCTCACTGGGGGACTCCGTAGCTGGGTTGCTGTGCCCGCATTCTCCACCATATGTGGCAACCCGGTTCCACTATGCTGTAGTCTCCCCCCCCCCCCCCCCCCCAGTGAACACAAACCGGAAGTCAGTTCGAAGCCAAAGAGGCGTATTTATTCAATAGTTAAATCATACTTATAAGTTAGGCCGTGCCTAACGCCAAACTAAATTAAATACAGTCCGGGGTCCTCGCCGTCGCGTCTCCGGGGGACGGTCAGATACAGCCGTCGGGGGTTCCCGTGGAGCCTCCGCTGTGCGAGGGGTAGTCCCGCTTGTCGACCGTCCGTCGGGGACTACCGGGGTTCAGGACACTCCTCGTGTCACTGCCGGGCGTACTCGTGTCGCCGACGAGGGAACTCCTTCTCTGACTTGCCGTCGAGAGAATTCCTTTGGTCCGTGTTGCGGCCGAGCGAAGTCCTTCCTGTATCGCCGACAGATATCCTTCGGCGATCGCGTCTCTCGTAGGCGCCGAGGAATCTCCTCCTCGTGGCGCAGAGATTCCTCGTCTCGCGTCTTTCTCTGTCCCCTCAAAGCCACGCCGAGCGCCGCTTATATCGGCGTCTTCTGCGTCGGCCCAGGTGTCGCCCATTCCGCAGATTGCCGTCAGCGGTAATGAGCTCCGGTGTGCAATATTCAGGCGAGCGGTGGTAAACACCGTCTACCACCGCTCCCCTGAGCCGCCTGGGGCGCTGTCTTGCGGCCGGGTTGCCACACTCCTCCACCCTTTGACGAAGGCACGGCCTTCTCCAGACCGCCCATAGGCAGGCGTCACCAGGGGTTCCCGTCACCCTCTTCGAGGGTCTCCTCCTGGGAGGATTGGGCCACCGGACCCCGTAGGCGGGTCGGCCGGCGCGTCTGTCTCGTCTCTGGTGTGGTCGGGGCAACCGGACATCCGGCCCGGGGTTCCAGAGCCGGGGTAGTATGGGGTAGTCCCTCCCTGGACATTGACGAGCGATATGGCCCGTCTGGCCGCAGCTGAAACAGCGTCGCTCGTCTCGGGGCTCCGGGGAGGGGCGCGGCGGTCTCTGCGTGGGGGAACGTCTCTGGGGGTCGGGTCCATGCCAGTCGCTCCGGTACTCTTCTGCCTGGCCTGGGATGGCCGAGCCGGCCTCCTGGGCCCACCTTCGCAGCTCGGCCAGCCGTTGGTGGCTGCGCTCCAGCCGTTGGTGGCTGCGCTCCAGGTCCTGCATGGGGGCCAGCCGCTCAGCCAGCTCGGCGTTGGCCGCCCCCAGCTGTCGGCAGCGGGACGTCTCCCTCTCCAGCCGCACCCGTAGGTCCTTGTTCTCCCTCTCCAGGCGCTGGGAGGTACTGCGCTCCGCCGTCAGCTCCATGCTCGTCTGGTCCTTCTGCAGCATGGCTCTGGTAGCCTTGTGTGCGGCCTCCTCCTGCTCTAGGCCCTGTTGCAACACCTTCAGCTGGTGGGTCAGGTCGATCTCCTTGTTGCTCTTCTCCTTCTCGAGATCGGTGAGCTTCTCGTGAAGATGCCTGTTATCTGTCTCAGCCTTGGCCAGGGACTGCCTGACCTGGCGCAGGTCCTCCTCCAGACCCGACACCCGTCCCAGCTGTGACTCCATCTCCTTCTTGGACCCCTGGAGCTCCCCCAGCAACGCCTTGGCCTGGGTCATTTCCTGCTGCAGAGCGCTCTTCTCTTTGGCCAGTCGCTCCAAGGACTCCACATCCCTCTTCAAGGCCTGGTTCTCCGCTCTTACGGCCTGGAGTTCCTTCCCCTTGTCGGCCATTTCTATGAGGCCGGTTTTCAGCAGGTCCTCCACCGTCTTCATTTTCTCCGTGAGCCTTTCCCGATCCTTGTCGTGGCGGGCGTTCTCCTTCTCCAGGCAGTTCCTCTGCTCCATGAGGTCCACCACCTTGCCCGTCAGCTCCCGGCTGCGGTTCTCGGCCAGCTGCACGCGGGCCTCGCTGTCGTCTGGCAGCTGCACGCGTTCCTCCCGGGGGAGGGCTACGCTTCGCCTCCTTGATACCGTCGCCATGGCCTGGGCTCGCTGCTGGTGTTTCCTGGGCATCTGTTCCGTCTGGGTTCTTCTACTGTTTGGTGGTGTTCACTGGGGGACTCCGTAGCTGGGTTGCTGTGCCCGCATTCTCCACCATATGTGGCAACCCGGTTCCACTATGCTGTAGTCTGTGCATAACGCCGAGACTCCTCGTCTCGCGTCTCTCCCTGCGTCTCTCTCCCCGTAAGCCACGCCGAGCGCCGCTTATATCGGCGTCGGTCCAGGTGTCTCCCATTTCGCTGATTGCAGCCGATGACGAACTCCGGCGTGCAATCTTCCGGAGAGCGGTGGTAAACTCCACTTACCACCGCTCCCCTGAGCCGCCTGGGGCGCTGTCCTGTGGCCGGGTTGCCACACTCCTCCACCCTTTGATGAAGGCCCGGCCTTCTCCGGACCGCCCATAGGCAGGCGTCGTCGGGGCCAGCCGTCAGCCTCTTCGGGGGTCTCCTCCTGGGATGATTGGGCCAGAGGACTGCGTAGGTGGGTCGTACGGCGCGTCTGTGTCTCCTCGGGGGTGGTCGGGTCAACCGAAGACCCAGCCCGGGGTTCCAGAGCCAGGGTAGTATGGGGTAGTCCCTCCCTGGACATTGGCGAGCGATATGGCCCGTCCGGCCGCAGCTGAAACAGCGTCGCTCGTCTCGGGGCTCCGGGGAGGGGCGTGGTGGTCTCTGCGTGGGGGAACGTCTCTGGGGGTCGGGTCCATGCCAGTCGCTCCGGTACTCTTCTGCCTGGCCTGGGATGGCCGAGCCGGCCTCCTGGGCCCTCCTCCGCAGCTCGGCCAGCCGCTGGTGGCTGCTCCTCAAGCTGCTCCAGTCGCTGCTTGCGGCGGCCCAGGCCCTGCACGGAGGCCAGTCGCTCAGCCAGCTTGGCGTTGGCCGCCCCCAGCTGCCGGCAGCGGGACGCCTCCCTCTCCAGCTGCGCCTGCAGGCTCTTGTGCTGGTGCTCCATCAGAGCGCGAGCCCCCTCCCCCTCCTACTGTTGCCACAGTATGTTTGTGAATATGTATACGTGTGTATGTTTGTGTATAAGTATACGTGTGTATGTTTTGTGTATAAGTATACGTGTGTATGTTTTGTGTATAAGTATACGTGTGTATGTTTGTGTATATGTATACGTGTGTATGTTTGTGTATAAGTATACGTGTGTATGTTTGTGTATAAGTATACGTGTGTATGTTTGTGTATATGTATACGTGTGTATGTTTGTGTATAAGTATACGTGTGTATGTTTGTGTATATGTATACGTGTGTATGTTTGTGTTTAAGTATACGTGTGTTTTGTGTTCAGCAGTCCAGCAGAATCCAGACAGCCTGCGCTTCAAGTTCAACTTCATAGCGGACGTGGTGGAGAAGATCGCCCCAGCTGTTGTGCACATTGAGCTGTACCGCAAGTGAGCTGCACACAGTGACTGTTTGAGCGGGAGCAGTGTCAGCAGTGCTGATATTATGAGTGTTGTTTTATTTGTATTTTTTATTTTTATCAATTCAGATGTTATTAAGATGGACAGTTGAGATGGTTAATTTGCATTCTTCTCTATCTCTCTCTCTCCCGTTTCTCTCTCTCTCTCTCTCTCTCTCTGTCATATTCCTTATCCTCTACGTCTCACTATGTCACCTATACTTTTTCCTCAATTCAATTTCAATTGTATTTGCTCTAGTTGCATGACAAAACATGTTCTACGTCTCCAAAGCATACAACAATATACAATATATATTATAAAGAATAAAAGAAACGTATAATATTGAAAAGGAAGGGATAATGTACAGCGAGCCGGCCTGATTGTGAATGAAACCCAGACAGGGTGAAGCCGGAGCCCAAGCCAACGCAAAGGGGTCTTTAATTCCCCTGAAAAACTCGCTTATTACATGGCTACTTACTGAAGAAATCAATCATTGAACACAAAATATATAAAAAATAAAAAGGGATTTTATTGGTTAATGATTTTATTGCTGCCACTAAACAAAAAATGTCAGTTCGATTCTACAGTGGGAGAACTGCATCCATAGCAACGGTCTCTTGTGCGTAGCAGTGGTCTGCTCTGCTCAGCAATAACAGACCGTAGAATGCCGCGATTGACCAATCAGAATCAAGTATTCAACAAAGCCGTGTAAAAAAAATGTTTTAGTTCTCCTCAATGACCACCCTTGTTCCTGCGCCCTCAGGATGGTGTTCTCGAAGCGGGAGGTGGCGGTGGCCAGTGGTTCGGGCTTCGTGGTGTCCGAGGACGGCCTGATAGTGACCAACGCCCACGTGGTGGCCAACAAACACAGGGTTAAGGTAGGGAATCCAACCCGCGTCTCCCGCCACCAAAAGAGGAGTATGTGTCTTGCCTCGTTCTCGGGCGTCCTCATCTCACGACCCAACGCCTGGAACGAGGTGTTCCGGTTGTGCGCTATCGACGAGAGCGGGAGGAAGGGGCTTCGGCGGGAGCTGAGCGGTTCAGTCACGTGGGTTTAGCGGCGAGAGGCAGGGACTTCGAGATATCCATTTCTGTTACGCGTTGCCGATATTCCTCGTCAAATTCGTCAAATTCGATTCATTTCTCATGTTGCTGTTGTTGTTGTTGTTGTTGTTGTTGTTGTTGTTCAACTTGTCGTCTTCTTATTGTTATCGCTCAATGGAAGCGTTAACCGACATAAACAGCTCATAGGAAGTAAGAGAACGGAAATTGTGTTATAAAGCTAAGAGGCTGTTATCTTGACTACACAGTTACAAGTAGCCTCAGGAGTCGTTTTTGGTACTCTGACCACAAGGACGGGACATGAAGACATTCAACTAAGTGTCGCATTGGATAATAAATAAGCAAAACGAAGTTTGAGCGATTTTAAATAGGATTCTGTGGTGTTCTGGTTATTTTGGGTGCATTACTAAAACATTCCTCCCTCCACCAGGTGGAGCTGAAGAGCGGCGCCACCTACGACGCCAAGATCAAGGATGTGGATGAGAAGGCGGACATCGCTCTGATCCAGATTGACACGCCGGTGAGGAGACACTTATTCAATATTGGTGATGAAGTGGCTCTGCAGCTGTTGTTCCATTGTTTTCAAATGGATCTTCTTTTATTACATTTGGACTTTGACAAATCTGTACGGAAAGTTGCACCATTAAACAGAGCTATTGCTCTCGAGCAATAGAAAGAAAAAATCACAATGGGTTATTATATTCTCTTTGAAAAAGAGGATATTGGATGATAGGATATCATATTTCTGTAGTGTCACCAAGGTTTAGTGGAGGCATGGACGGACACTTTGCTAGGTCTTGGACGCTGCCCAGGGGAGGTAGACTTGTCTGCCATGCCTCTAGATGGCTCACCACTGGGACCTGAACTCAGAACGAAACCAAAAAGGGTCTAACTCCATCACCAATATATCTTCGGCTCCTGCTTAGAAAAACTAAATATAGGTTTTTATTGAGGTTAGCTGTTGGTGTTTTTGCTTTTCATTCTTTGACTTCGGTTTGTTTTTGGTGAGAGAAATCTAAAGTTCTCCTCTTCTGTAATCAATCTCAGGAATAGAGACGTTTGTTCTGTGGAATTTGGTTAATATCCTTTGTTCTCTGCTTGTGAGGCCAACACATCTGAAAAACAGCAATCTAAAACTCTTCCCGCAACTGGCAATGTTTCATTATTTATGGTCCAAGGACTCAACTTGTTGCTACTTGCTAGTTCTGCACTTAAACAAAATAGCTTTAAAAACACAGAAAGCAATGATTTAATTTCGTTCATTAAATGCAATGTTCGATGGCTCCGCGTTAGCGGTCTCAACAAACACAAAAAACAAGATTACCGAGGATCAATTAACGTAATCGACGTTGACTCAAAGCCAAATATAAAGCTGAACCAATCATTTTGA
>JACYXH010000047.1:2040000-2050000 GCA_026745465.1 Lota lota
GAATTTCCCATCTGATTTAAAAGGATAAGGATTAGATGCATGTTTGTGTGTGTGTGTGTGTGTGTGGTGTGTGTGTGTGTGTGTGTGTGTGTGTGTGTGTGTGTGTGTATGGGGTGGGTGCGGTTATCATCCCATTGCCTTTTTTTCTTCTCTGTCACTGTCAATGTTTTTGCCTTTCATTCTAGCCATAATTCTGCCAGAATCCAGATTCAATTTCTTTATTCAATTATACACTATAGACCTATTGGACAAATCAGACTTTTTCTTTTCCTTGGCCAAACATGAGGGGATATTACAGCTGGTGGAAACTTCCATTAGTGCCATCTGAAGGCGTAGCTAATGGTTGTCTTCAGAAGCACTTCCTGGTCTATAAGATGACGGAGACCGCTAGCGCGTGCTTTGAGTGGCACGTCGAAACTATTTCCAGGATGTGGAGGACGAAGCAGCAGGAGAAGCACATCTGATGGGTATCACACCACAGATGATGGACGGAGCGGGTTGTTTTTGCATTGCTTTGAAGATGTTTTATGGAAGGTTATTCAAGAGCGCCCCTTTAATGATTAATTCTATTAAATGACTTCATTGCATTCAGTGTGTGTTTGTGCGTGCTGGTGTGTCCATGGCCAATCTCCTATAAGTCTATTTTACTGGCATCTAAATGTATTCCTTGCGCGTCTGTGTGTGTGTGTGTGGGGGGGGGGGGGGGGGTATGTGTGTATGTATGTGTGTGTCCCTGCGTGTGTGTGTATATGTGCGCGTCTGTGTGTGTGTGTGTATGTGTGTGTCCCTGTGTGTGTGTATATGTTCGCGTCTGTATGTGTGTGTGTGCGTGTGTATGTGGGTGTCCCTGTGTGTGTGTGTGTATGTATGTGTGTGTCCCTGTGTGTGTGTATTTGTGTGCGTCTGTGTGTGTGTGTGTTTGTGTGCGTGTGTATGTGGGTGTCCCTGTGTGTGTGTGTGTATATGTGCGCGTGTGTGTGTGTGCGTGTGTGCGTGTGTATGTGGGTGTCCCTGTGTGTGTGTATATGTTCGCGTCTGTGTGTGTGTGTGTGTGCGTGTGCGTGTGTGTGTGCCTGTGTCTCCCTGTGTTCCCCCGGGTCCAGATCAAGCTTCCTGTGCTGCTGCTGGGCCGCTCAGCTGACCTCCGTCCCGGGGAGTTCGTGGTGGCCATCGGCAGCCCCTTCTCCCTGCAGAACACCGTCACCACCGGCATCGTCAGCACCACCCAGCGGGGGGGCAAGGAGCTGGGCCTGCGCGACTCGGACATGGACTACATCCAGACCGACGCCATCATTAACGTGGGTGGGGGGCAGGGGACGCGCTGTGTGTGTAGCTGGATGCAGACGGACAGACGGACAGCCAGAACGACATGCACACACACTCACGCACGTACGTGTGTGTGTGTGTGTCGTTCTGGCTGTCCGTCTGTCCGTCTGCATCCAGCTACACACACACACACACACACGTATGTGTGTGTGTGTCGTTCTGTCTGTCCGTCTGCATCCATCTACACAAACACACACACACGTATGTGTGTGTGTGTGTCGTTCTGTCTGTCCGTCTGTCTGTCTGATTTCTGTCAGTCTGCATCCATCTACACAAACACACACAGTGTGTGTGTGTGTGTGTGTGTGTGTGTGTTTGTGTAGATGGATGCAGACTGACAGAAATCAGACAGAAATCATATTGTAAGTATTATCGTAACGTTTTGTTGCATGCAGGCTTTGAATCTAACCTTAACCCCAACCAGGGCCAGGAAAATGTACCGGCTAGGGAGTTCGTCCGCCGACCATAAAGTACCGGGTTTGATCCCCCCTATGACCACAGCCAAACTTCCTTGAGCAAGCTATAGCTGCCCGACCTGCTCCCTAGCGAATTCACTGTAAATCGGTTTGGATTAAAGCGTTTGCTGAGCCCCGATAGTCAATAGAGCTAATTAGCCTACAGCTTGCCATAATGCCTCCAGCCTACAGGATATGAGGCTGTTGGACCTGAACCTCTATCAGGTCCTCCTGAACAGCTGTGAGGTCATCATCTCTGGCCGTCCACCCAAGGGTTTGATCGGAGAGAAGGGGGTCGCCAGGGGGTCGCTAGGGGGTCAATTTTAGGCACAAAAGGAAATGCTTCTTTGTGTGACATTGAAACTAACCGTGACCGGATGAACTCTGACCCCTGCTGTTCTTGTCATTTTCTCTCCTGACAGTACGGCAATTCTGGAGGACCGCTCGTCAATCTGGTGAGAGCAACAGGAGTATATTGTTTCAAGTGTTGGATCAAGTTCAAGTTCAAGTTCTTTATTTAGTCAAATGCACAACAAAACATGCGGTAGCAGTCATTGCTGGCGTGTTCCAAGCTCTCCTCGACAGTGCAGGCACTAAGTAGCATACACAAAAAATGAATAAAGTAAATTAAATAAATAAAGTAAAAATAACAAGAGAGTGATAATATGGTTCTGTACATTGAGAATAGTTCAAAAGTTCAATATATGTACAGCAAACAAACAAAGTTATTCACAGTCCAGAGTTCAATAGTCTTGTGGTTTGGGGGGGGGGGGGGGGGGGGGGGAGGGGGAGGGGGAGAGAAGCTGTCCTGGAACCTGGTGGTTTGTGTGCGGATGCTCCTCAGGGAAAAGTCCATGGCTGCGGTCCCCTAGAGTATAGACCGGGCGTTTTCCTCCTACATCTCTGAGTGTAGAGGTCCTGCATGGCTGGCAGCCCAGTGCTGGGGATGTGCTGTGCAGTTATCCCCACCCTCTGCAGAGCCTTGCGGTTCGAGGTTGTTGCAGTTTGCCGTACCGGGCGGTGATGCAGCCAGTCGGGACACTCTCGATGGCGCATCGGTAGAAGTTGCTGAGTGCCCCGGAGTCCGTGCCGAATCCTCCTCAGCCTGCGGAGGAAGAAGAGCCTTCGTCTCGCTGCCTTGACGATGACCCCGGTGTGATGGGAGACCAGGACAGGTCCTCGCTGACGTGGACCCTGAGGAACCTGAAGCCGCTGACTCTCTCCACGCAGCCCCGTTGATGTAAAAGGAGGGGGGGGGGGGGCATGTGCTCCCCCCTGCAGCTTCCTGTAGTCCACAATAAGCTCCTTTGTTTTGCTGGCGTTGAGATGGAGGCTGTTGTCCTGGCACCGTGATGACATGGCGCTCACCTCATCTCCATAGGCCGTCTCATCGTCACCTGAGGTCAGGCCGATCCCTGGAGTGTCGTCAGCGTGCTTTGTGCCGGTATTGGAGCTGGCAAGTGGCCGCGCAATCGTGCGCGAACAAGGTGGGGGGGGGGTACAGGAGGGGGGCTGAGCACGCACCCCCGGCGGCGCTCCGGTACTGCGGGCCAATGCGGCGGAGGTGCCGGTGCCAATCCGCACAGCCTGGGGAGGTCCGGAATCCGGCTGCACAGGGCTGCGTTGAGTCCTAGGTCCCTAGGCAATAGCAATGAGCTTGGAGGGCAAAGTGGTGTTGAATGCCGAACCGTAACCAATGCACCGCATTCTCACATATGTGTGTGTTCCTCTGGTCCAGGTGGGAGGGGGGGGGGGGGGGGGCAAGGGAGACGGCGTGATCTGTAGACCTGTTTTGGCCTGTTAGGCGAACCGTGGTGGGTCCAGGGAGTCAGGCAGTTGAAGCGGCGATGGGGGTGTTGACGGGCCGCTCGAAGCACTTCAACAGGCGACAGATGTGAGCGGGACGGGGCGGCCGTTCATCTAAACAGGGGGCTTTGGTCTTCTTGGGGACAGGGACAACGGGGCGGTCCTTTTGAAACACGCGGGGACTGCAGGCTGGCGCGGGGACGTGTCGAAGAGGTCCGCGAAGAGATCCGCCAGCTGGTCTGCACACGCCTTGAGCGCTCTGCCAGGGGTAACCGTCCGGGCCTGGTGCCTTGTGTGGGTATAACCTTTTAAAGGGTTTACACACCTCTGCCCTAGATACTTCCAGTGGGGTCCTGGTCCATGCGTACATCCACAGGAGCGGTGTTGTCCTCAAAGCGTGCGTAGGATGTGTTCAGCTCATCTGGGAGAGAGGTGCAGACTTTTCCTCAACGCTTTCCCTTTATAACCCGGAATAGTCTTTAATCCGGACCACGTTCCTGGCGTTTGAGCCACGGTAGTTTGACGCCACTTTGTCCCCGCGGTGCTTCTGTGCATTCTGTCTATTGGCTTTCGGAACGCGTGACGGCACTTCCTGTATTCCTTCTGATCTCCAAGATTTCTACGCGGGCAGAATTATAAGCGACACGTCGTTCCATGAGTCTGCCGTTGCCTTCTCCATTTAGCCACGGCTTCTGGTTGGGGAATGGTCCAACATTCAACCCAGGGGACCACACAGTCCATACGCTGGCCTATGTATCCGACTGCTGACTCTGTATAGATGTCAATATTGGTCTCTTCGAACACACCCCACGGCGTGATCTCAAAGCGATCAGGCCGGTGAGAAGATACAGTATCACTGGTAGCAAGATGACCTCCCCCCCTACCTGCTCATTAATGACACGCATTGAAAAGATATTCTATAAGTGTCTGCACAATGAGTAAAAAAGTACTTTAATGACATTGTACAAGAGAAGGCATTTTCAACACTATCCCAATATCTATACTAAGCACAAAACAATGCATTTCATGAGTGACAGTTCGCCCAACGTTAACATTTGTTTCATGATGTAACTGTTATGTATTTTGGGGTGAAATATTCTTTAGAGAGAGGCCAGCGTCACGGACGATGTCGTAGCCCTCCCTGCAGCTCTAAATCACAACACTCTGCGTTGCCATGGTTACAGTTATGCCTGTAAAACCCTTCTGCATGTCTGTCACGATGACACAATTCCAGCCATCAGCATTAGGTCACTATAGAGAGGCAGAGAAAGACCCTTGGGTGAGGACAACACCAGCACATCGGGTTGTGATTAAGCCTGGGGGGGTTCAGTCTTTCAGTACAGTATTAAGTGAAGATCCAAAATGGCTGACTCTGGTGTTGTGTTTTACAGCAGGGCGTTGGGTTGCAATTAGAACCAGTGGGAAACCAGGGAGATTACTCGTGTGGTTTTATTTCTCTTATGTGCGTGTGTGTGTGTGTGTGTATGTGTGACTGTGTGTGTGTGTACGTGTATGTCTGTGTGTATGTGGGTCTGCATGTTCATTGATGTGTGTGTTTGTGTGGTTGCACGCTTCCGTCGGTGTGTGTGTATGTGTGTGTATTGTGCATGCTTGTGCACACGTCGGTGCGTGTGTGTGTGTGTGTGTGTGTGTGTGTGTGTGTGTGCGTGCGTGTGTGTGCGTCCTGCAGGATGGCGAAGTGATAGGCATCAACACTCTGAAGGTAACCGCAGGAATCTCCTTCGCCATCCCGTCAGACAAGATAAGACAGTTCCTGGCAGAGTCCCATGACAGACAGGCCAAAGGTATTCCATGTTTCCCTGCCGGCGGGCTGGATCTAGTCCTGACTGGTCTCATATAGGCTTGTGAATTTATCCTAAATCATCGTCTTTAACAACAACTGACAAAGATATTTTCTTTTGCTTCAGGCCAAACGTCGCAGAGGAAGAAGTACATTGGTGTTCGGATGATGACCCTCACGCCCACGTAAGTTTGCACCTGACTGTAATGAAACTCAAACCCAACATCCCACTTGACTGAGCGATGTTATTCTTCCCTGTATTTTTGTGTTTGTTTAAATCCACGTTATTCGTCCTCAAATCTCGTGAGCATGTAGCGCATGCTGGTCAACAAGTCAAAGTGTACATCATCGTTACAAATGTCATTTGACAATTCATTGCGCGCAAAACAGTGTATTTAGGAGTGAAATGTGGCAGTTAATCCGGTACATGTCCCTCTCTGTCTGACTGTCTGTCCCTCCTGCAGGCTGGCTAAGGAGTTGAAGGAGAGACAGTCGGACTTCCCTGACGTCACGTCCGGCGCGTACGTCATCGAGGTCATAAGCCGCACCCCTGCTGAGACGTGAGTGGCTAACTAAGGAACTATGGGCCTCTGTGATTGGTTGTTCATTTGTTGGTCTTTTTTTTTGGAACAGAAAGGGCAATTAGGTAAAACAATTAGTACACATTTTGTTTTCATCTAACTTTCAAGTTGTATTTTCTACCTCAAACCTTCTAGGAACATCTCGATTATGATGTTGTAAGTTGTAAGATGTTGTAAGTTGGGGGTGCTGTTGATTAAGATGTCATTAATCAACTTTAATCAGGAATGAATGACAATATTATTTTACGCCTTCTTAGCAATTTTTTTAACAAAGGGTGTAATAACAAAATAAGGGTTACTAGATATTTGACATCCAAGAGCCCATAGTCTCAATAGTCACACACACCTCCTCTTAATGACCACTTCTTTAACACACACACCTCCTCTTAATGACCACTTCTTTAACACACCTCCTCTTAATGACCACTTCTTTAACATACACACACCTCTTCTTAATGACCACTTCTTTAACACACACACCTCCTCTTAATGACCACTTCTTTAACACACACCTCCTCCTAATGACCACTTCTTTAACACACAGACCTCCTCTAAATGACCACTTCTTTAACACACACACCTCCTCTTAATGACCACTTCTTTAACACATACACCTCCTCTTAATGACCACTTCTTTAACACACACACCTCCTCTTAATGACCACTTCTTTTACACACACACCTCCTCTTAATGACCACTTCTTCAACACACCTCCTAATGACCACTTCTTTAACACACACCTCCTCTTAATGACCACTTTTTTAACATACACACCTCCTCTTAATGACCACTTCTTTAACATACACACCTCCTCTTAATGACCACTTCTTTAACACACACACCTCCTCTTAATGACCACTTCTTTAATACACACACCTCCTCTTAATGACCACTTCTTTAACACACACACCTCCTCTTAATGACCACTTCTTTAACACACACCTCCTCTTAATGACCACTTCTTTAACACACACACCTCCTCTTAATGACCACTTCTTCAACACACCTCCTCTTAATGACCACTTCTTCAACACACCTCCTCTTAATGACCACTTCTTTAACACACACCTCCTCTTAATGACCACTTCTTTAACACACCTCCTCTTAATGACCACTTCTTCAACACACCTCCGCTTAATGACCACTTCTTCAACACACCTCCTCTTAATGACCACTTCTTTAACACACCTCCTCTTAATGACCACTTCTTTAACATACACACACCTCCGCTTAATGACCACTTCTTCAACACACCTCCTCTTAATGACCACTTCTTTAACACACCTCCTCTTAATGACCACTTCTTTAACATACACACACCTCCTCTTAATGACCACTTCTTTAACACACACCTCCTCTTAATGACCACTTCTTTAACACACACACCTCCTCTTAATGACCACTTCTTTAACACACCTCCTCTTAATGACCACTTCTTTAACACACACCTCCTCTTAATGACCACTTCTTTAACACACCTCCTCTTAATGACCACTTCTTTAACACACCTCCTCTTAATGTCCACTTCTTTAACACACCTCCTCTTAATGACCACTTCTTTAACACACCTCCTCTTAATGACCACTTCTTTAACACACCTCCTCTTAATGACCACTTCTTCAACACACCTCCGCTTAATGACCACTTCTTTAATACACACAGACCTCCTCTTAATGACCACTTCTTTAACACACCTCCTCTTAATGATCACTTCTTTAACACACCTCCTCTTAATGACCACTTGTTTAACACACCTCCTCTTAATGACCACTTCTTTAACACACACCTCCTCTTAATGACCACTTCTTCAGCACACCTCCTCTTAATGACCACTTCTTTAACACACCTCCTCTTAATGACCACTTCTTTAACACACCTCCTCTTAATGACCACTTCTTTAACACACCTCCTCTTAATGACCACTTCTTTAATACACACAGACCTCCTCTTAATGACCACTTCTTTTACACACCTCCTCTTAATGACCACTTCTTTAACATACACACCTCCTCTTAATGACCACTTCTTCAACACACCTTCTCTTAATGACCACTTCGTTAACACACCTCCTCCTAATGACCACTTCTTTAACACACACCTCCTCTTAATGACCACTTCTTTAACATACACACCCCTTCTCTACCACACATTAAAGCTTTGTGGCACTATGAAACACCCTCTTAATTAGAATGCATAATGCTGCTGGAAACATTTTATGCTGACACTAGGAAAAGCCCAGAAAAAGTGTTCTCAGGTTCAGCTCTGACAACCAGAAGTTTTTATGGAAGAGCGAGGTCTGGGTTTGGTCGTCTCTGGTAGAGTGTCTCAATTGTTTGAGGTAACGGAAAGTTCCTTTCCTATTTTTTTTATTAAAAACATTCCTCAAAATGGCCTAAAAACTGGAGTTAATCCCAGACTTAATCATGCCTGTGAATCACTCTGAGGTCGCTGTCCTTGCAGCTCTACACATTCAGCTTCATTTGATTTACACCATTTACGTCATTTTCATATGAAGTTTTCAACTGTTGTTGTATTGTTGCATAATTGTATTTATACTTTTTAGGGTTATCTTACTCTGCTATCGTACTGTGTATCATGAAAAAATGTAACTAAAATAAACAGCTTCTGATATTCACCAGGTCTTTTTTCTTTTTTTTCTCCAGTGCCGGCCTCCAAGAGAGTGATGTCATCATCAGCATCAACGACGGGCGAATCACCTCGGCCGGTGACGTCAGCGCCGCCATCAAGCGGGACGGCAAGCTGAGGACCGTGGTGCGGCGAGGGAACGAGGACGTGATCCTGAACATTGTTCCGGAGGAGATTGACCCTTGACCTCAGACCCCGGACCTGGGATGGCAGTCCGCTGCCAAAACGAACAAGTCCAAATCGTTCCAGAGCTGGCTCTCAGTGTTCTTCAAAGGAAACTCTTTTTTTTTTTTTCGAGAAAGAATCATGGAAAACGAAAACCTAAAACAGGAACCATATGCCTGACAACGTTAATACATTAATCTACAGGGGGCTTTGAGGGAATCAACCACCTGACCTGACCAGGTTTGTCAGTTACTAACTCCTCAAACCATGAAACACCATACAAATATTGTCCCAATTGGAAAGAAGAACAGAAATGGAAAGTGTTTGATACAAGGGAATCGAACCGGCAACTCAGACAACAGCAAAACAGCATCAAAACACCTGTTTATAATTCTCAAGGTGTGTGGCACATGTATGATAGGCAGGCACAACACGTGCTCATAGACCCTTTTCCCGAAGTCGTTCGTCGTATGACGAGCACATGTGTGACTCATAACATTAATTATGGGTCTGCTCCTTTTATATACCAGGGCAGCGGGTAGTAGACTTATCCTCTCTACTTAGTCTGCTGCCTATGCCTTGGTACGGGTTGTAGAGGGTGAATGCATCAAATAAGCGTATTGGGTATTCCTTGTCCTATTGGCCACATGAGTAGACCAAGGGCAAGCAGTCAGAAGATGTTTCTTTGTTGTTTGCTGGATGTGAAAGGTCCCGGTTCTACCTAATTATTTTTTTTTTTAAATGGCTAGACCATCAAGAGGATGGATGTCCCATCTTTTGTACATCCAGTGCTCCATACTTTGGAGCGGGAATTTTCAGAGACCCCAAGGCCAATCATATTCTTGTCATGTTCACTTTTTTCAGTTACATTATAAAAACAATGCTCATCGACAACCAGATGTATTTTCTTTCCTCATCCCAATTGCTTTTTTATTGGTCTCAAAATTGATAGTCTATTGCCAGTTGCTCTAGTTTTGTCATGTCTATTGTAATGCAATGTTGTTTGAAATAATCTGTTTAGTTTAGTTAAGTTTTTGCCGACAATTTTCTGAAATGGAATAAAATAATTTTGTAAAAGTGTTGTAAACATGTTTCGTTTATCATGCAAAGCAAGTGGTTTACTTGGTTTGTCTGACAAGCAGCCGAGAAGATCTATATTTTTAGCTTTTCATTGTACAGTGATGTGAAAGAGAAAAAGGTGTTGTGGGAATGTGATTGT
>JACYXH010000047.1:2055000-2125000 GCA_026745465.1 Lota lota
TACTGTCTCACAAAAACGAACATGATCAACAACATGCATAGTGTGTGCGTCGCTGCTTCATTTAACCACACAAAGCATGCCAATTCATAACCATAGCAGACCCAGGATCCGCGAGGATGAAAATGCGGCTTTCTTATGACAAAGAATACATTATTGGAGAGGTTTGCGTGATTTGTGCAAAATTTGTAAAAATGTGTTCAAAATAATATAGATGTTTTTAGTATTGCTTGAAGAAGTGGGGGAACGGGGTTCCCAGGTCACCCCCTGGTTAGGATTATCATTCCCATCCTTTTTGTATTGAAGTGTTTTTGTATTGTATTGTGCTCTGTACTTTTTTTTTCAAGTTTTCCATTTAAGGGCATTGTCTTTTGATGAGTCAGTAACTTTGTTTTGAAGCATGAGTAACGTGTTTTGGGTGAGTTATGACCTTTTGCAGCTAACCTATGGTGTTGTGCTGATAACCTTGAGCTTAGGTAACACAACGAGGTCAAGTTTACTTTCACTGGAATATCATTCAATCATTCATGATTTTTATTTTGAACAATGAATTCTGTATACTTATACTTATAGGTCTATATGAACAATTAAATTCTTTGTTCATAGAATTGATTTATGGTTTCACTAAAACGAATACTAATACCACTACTACCACTACTACTATGACTACTTACAACACTACTACTACTACTACTACTACTACTACTACTACTACTACTACTACTACTACTACTACTACTACTACTGCTGCTGCTACTACTACTACTATACTACTACTAATAATATTAATAATAATAATACTAATACCACTACTACCACAACTACTACTAATAATAATACTAGTACTGTTGCTGCTACTACTACTATACTAGTACTATTACTACTACTACGACTATTATTACTACTATACTACTACTACTACTACTACTACCACTACTAGCCTATTACTACTACTACTACTACTACCACTACTAGCCTACTACTACTACTACTACTACTACTACAGAGTATTTTGGTTACCATTTTTACATTAGAGATTTTAGGTCAATCAAATTGATGGTTATTGTGAGTATTATTTGTTGTATTATTATTAGCATACGTATGTGATTGTTGCTCATGTACACAACACACGTAAGATGTGTTGATTCATACTACATGTTGCATTTAGTTAGTTTCTATAATATGTAATATTGGGAATTGGGTGTTTGGAATTATTAAATAGGCTACCATTCTAAATATATGAAAGTTTATTCCTACATGAAATAATTATGCAAAAGTATCTATTCATAATGATTACGATTAGCATCTAATTATATTTGTAATGTATTTTTACTTCCGGTCAAGCTGCCTTGAACATCGTCATTAACGCAAAATCCAGGTAGGGAATCATCCTAAATTAAATGTATTTTGATATAATTATTATTTGGTTATTTGGTGTCATATGGAGCGAGAGAGAGAGAGAGAGAGAGAGAGAGAGAGAGAGAGAGAGAGAGAGAGAGAGAGAGAGAGAAAGAATGGGAGAGAGAATGGGAGAGGGAGAGAAATAGTTATTTTTTAACAGAACTTTATTTGGATAAATCTTCAAAATTCGTATTCAATATACATTTTTTGAAACAAAAAAATGATTGCATTATTTGACCGTAGGAGAATAATCTCAACTTCTTCTCTTATTAGAAACAGCACATTTTCAT
Organism: Lota lota; assembly: GCA_026745465.1. Lineage (NCBI taxonomy): Eukaryota > Metazoa > Chordata > Actinopteri > Gadiformes > Lotidae > Lota > Lota lota. The sequence continues at coordinate 2,056,689 of JACYXH010000047.1, forward strand.
ATGTTTCTGTTTCCTACAAAAGTGACCAGCATCCGACCAGCAGGCCTATGGCTGTCAAAACATCTCACTGCATGTGATGTTTACGCCTGGGATGCATTCACGGTAGCGATACCCTTCGACAATATTAGCGACGACGATAGCGGCCATAAATCTCTTGTCCCAAGTCGTTCCGCCTGCTGCGCCAGGTTGACACAGAGGACAAAGGATGAGCCCTCTGGGCGACACCCTTATTAGGGTGCTGCCAAAATACTTGCCGGTCCAAAACAAAACATGTCAAATAATCTCTTTTGACCTGCAAGAGTAGAACAATCCACTGGGTGTTTTAAATATTTATTTTTCCTGCCAAATGATCAAATCTTTCCACCAGTGGCTGGTAGCAGGTGCTGGATTTGGACCCTGTGGGTGTGTGTTTAGTTTCTGTTTAGTTTGGTGCTCCCGTTATGTGCCTTGCCCCATTCTGGCACCTGCTGCACTCCTACGTGTCCCTGGAAGTAGGGACCCATCCTTCATCTGTGTTTTCCTTCCTTCCCAAGGTTTCCTCCCTCCGGGGTTTAGGGGAGGTTTTCCTTAAGGGTTAGGGGGTTGTTGTAGAATGCAAACACGGGAACCCCTTTGAGAGTGGAACCCGCCACAATCAGACATTTTCTTCCCAGGTGGACCAGGGGCTGAGCCGATGAAGGTCGAGGAGCAGCAGCCGTCGTTCTGGCAGGAGATAGGCCGCTGGGGGGGCAACGAGGAGAACTCCCAGCCCCAGGCTGGGAGTTGGCCCTCCTCGCACATCTCCTACCTCACCTTCAAGAGCCTGCTGCAGCTCCGACGCACCATGACCACCGGTCAGCACTGGACACATGGAGGGAGGACGGAGGACGGAGGACTGGATGGATGGATGGATGAATGGATGACTGGATGGTTGGATGACTGGATGGATGGATGGATGAATGACTGGATGGTTGGATGAATGAATAACTGGATGGATGGACGGATGACTGGATGGATGGATGGATGACTGGATGGATGATGGATGAATGGATGACTGGATGGTTGGATGACTGGATGGATGGATGAATGACTGGATGGTTGGATGAATGAATGACTGGATGGATGGACGGATGACTGGATGGATGGATGAATGAATGACTGGATGGATGATTGAATGACTGGATGGTTGGATGAATGAATGACTAGATGGATGGATGAATGGATGAATGGATGGATGAATGAATGACTGGATGGATGGATTAATGAATGACTGGATGGATGGTTGGATGAATGAATGACTGGATGGATGGATGACTGGATGGATGGATGGATGAATGGATGGATGATGGATGAATGGATGACTGGATGGATGGATAACTGGATGGATGGATGAATGAATGACTGGATGGTTGGATGAATGAATGATTGGATGGTTGGATGAATGAATGACTGGGTGGATGAATGGATGAATGGATGGATGATGGATGAATGGATGACTGGATTGATGAACGGATGAACTATGAACTATGAATGGATGATTGGATAGATGGATGATTGGATGGATGAATGAATGAATAACTGGATGAATGAATGAACGAACAACTGGATAGATGGATGACTGGATGGATGAATGGATGAATAACTGGATGGATGAATGGATGAATGGATGGATGATATATAAATGGATTACTGGATTGATGAACGGATGAGCTATGAACTATGAATGGACGATTGGATAGATGGATGACTGGATGGATGGATGAATAGATGGATGAATGAATCGCCTTGAAAACTGCTCAGCCATGAACACATGAATTAATTAATTAACAAATTACTGAATGAATAATGAATCACATCTACTACCACACTGAAGTCGTCTGCTAGTTTAGTAACTAAGAGTCTTCCTTGCCGTGTGCAGGTGTGATGATGTTGGACTGTAAGGAGCAGAGTCTGCTAGTTTAGTAACTAAGAGTCTTCCTTGCCGTGTGCAGGTGTGATGATGTTGGACTGTAAGGAGCAGAGTCTGCTAGTTTAGTAACTAAGAGTCTTCCTTGTGTATGCAGGTGTGATGATGTTGGACTGTAAGGAGCAGAGTATGGCTACCATCGCTGAGAAGATGGTGGACGAGTTGGTGAGGAAGAAGGACATCAGACCTGAGGACCGAGAGGGCGTTCTCAACTCTCTGATCCAGAACCGCAGGTAGGTCCAGAACCACAGGTGGACCCAGAACCCAAGGTAGCCAAGAACCCCAGGTAGGTCCAGAACCACAGGTAGCCGGAACCGCATGAGGGTCACGAACCACTGGTAGCCCAGAACCCCTAGGTAGTTCCAGAATCCTAAGTCCAGAACCCATAGGTATGCCCAGAACCCCAGGTATGCCCAGAACCCCAGGTATGCCCAGAACACCAGGCAAACCCAGAACCGCATGAAGATCCCGAACCCAAGGTAGGTCCAGAACACCAGGCAGACCCAGAACCCCAAGTAGGCTCAAAAATGCAAGTAACCCTCATTTATAATAATATTGTCAATTTTAAACAAGCCGTGATTATATGGATGAAAAAGTACAGAGTACGACACCATCTCTAAGTGACCTCTTCATTGTCCTTTGTACGTTTCCAAATTGTCTTTTTTTGCCATACACATTATTTTGACTGACACACAGCTCAGCCAACAACAATCATGTATTTTTTCCCCTCCAGCCAATCAGCGGACCCAGAAAGCCAGGCCCTTACAATGGGTACAGAGATACATAACATCGCTGTCAAAGAAAAGGTGTGTTGAGAAAAATCACTGTTCAGAAAAAAATACGAAAACGTTTCCATTTGTTTAAAGAAATGTCGGCAATGTGCCTTGTATTGACTCAGGCTTGAGTCTCACCTGTGGTCAAGGTCTTCATGTTGTTCAGTCTTTCTATCCTAACTGGTCCTGCCTATAAAGTCATTTAATGCCATCAATATTTTTACAAAAGATATATAAAAACAATAATACAAATATTCTTCCAACGACGTGGTCCACAGCACATTACGAAATGTGAAAGTATCAAAATATTGAACAGTATTATTCTTTATAATCCTCGACCTTCATTGTGATTACACCACCTGTCCAGGGTGTGGTTTGGGTTATGCCCTCACAAGGTGTAGAATCAGGGGTATTTTAAAGTACATACACACTTCTACTTCCACTGATGATGAAAAACCTGCCGCACAAGAAAAGAGATTTAATCAAAGGCTTTGTTTGTACAAGAGTTGCCAAAATATGTTCATAGGATTCATAAGGCATGTGAGGGTGTATGTTTTGTCATCTCTTTTCCATGTTTTGGTTTCAGAGAGCTGCGGTTGATAACGTCGAAGCCTCCATGGTGCTAGTAGGTAGGTGCTGTTCATTTTTATAGATTTTACGTTAAACACACAGCATACAAGACAATGAATCATACCACACATGCAAACCAGTGCATGTGGCAACAAAGAATACAAAGAAACTAGACAAGACAACAATAAGATTAATGAAATAGCTACAAATAACGCACAGCTATGAGAATTGCTCATACGAAGTCCTTGGAAACACTAAATGCATCGATTTTCATTGCATCATCTGCATCATTGTGACTATAATATACTTTATAATAGTAGCTGGGTTGCTATAACAGCAACCCAGCGGAGAGACAACTCGGCTAGCTTAACATATCGATCTAACAAAACAACAACAACGAAACTGCACTTTCACACTCACATGCTAGCGATATCCTCCACAACTATGTACAAAATATGTGTAATTCCCACGGGTGTAATTGGATTCTATTTTCCCTGCCAGGATCCCTGGATTTCCTGGAGAAGCCGACGGTAGCGTTCGTGCGGCTGAAGGAAGCGACTGCGCTGGACTCAGCTCTGGAGGCTGTGGTGCCCGTACGCTTCATCTTCGTCCTGATTGGTCCGGGGAAGGACAACTTTGACTACCACGAAACCGGCCGGGCCATGGCTGCCCTTATGGCTGACAAAGTGAGTGTTTTTTAAACTCCATATTTCTTCTCATGGTTGTTGTTTTCCTCCTTTTTTTTCTTCTTCTTCTTCTTCTTCTTCTTCTTCTTCTTCTCCTTCTCCTTCTCCTTCTCCTTCTCCTTCTCCTTCTCCTTCTCCTTCTCCTCCTCCTCCTCCTCCTCCTCCTCCTCCTCCTCCTCCTTCTTCTTCTTCTTCTTCTTCTTCTTCTTCTTCTTCTTCTTCTTCTTCTTCTTCTTCTTCTTCTTCTTCTTCTTCTTCTTCTTCTTCTCCTCCTTCTCCTTCTCCTTCTTGCTAATGGGGACTGTTCCCTGACATTCACAACTCACATGAAGCAAAAGGAGAGATGGGAAATTGCGTTTCTGTAGTAGGAGGGACCAGAAATGACCGGATGCTAGTTGAATATATTGAGCATCCCCTCCTAGTCTATAGGCTGAGAGAGAGGGTCAGGTATTTCAACGTTATCCCAGTCTAGCGCAATGCAACATCTGTTCTCTTACTTACTATGAGTTGTGTACGCAAGCCAACAATCCCCGGAGCGAGAAGAATAAGAACACGACAACAACAACAACAACAATGACAATAATTGGACAAAACATTATCCAAAGCATGTACCGGAAATGGAGTCCCTCTCTCTGGCCGCTAATCCCATGTAGCAAAAAATGGACAGCGCTCTCTCTGAAGCGCACATTTGAAGCCCCGCCATTCCGGACAGAGCGGCCGGAATGTGGGGCTTCAAATGTGTGTATATTGGGGAGAGGGCAGGATTTCCTAGCACGCTTCAACCACCTTTCCCGCCGGGCCGTGGCACCACCTGCAGGCCGTGCCCCGCAAGTGTGTGTCTGTGCACTGACCCACGCTAAACACACACACACACACACACACACACACAACCGTATACACACACATATATATATAAACACATTCGGCTGGGAACGAGCTGGACCTAGTCTACGGGAGCCTCTCGATTTAGCAGTGGTGCGCTGGTACTCCGGTCATAAAGTCTCCCCCTCGCCACGCTCCCAGGTGTTCACCCAGGCTGCTCTCCAAGCCCAGAGCGCTGCCCAGGTGACGGCCGCCGTGTCGGACTTCATGGACTGCAGCGTGGTGATCCCCCCCACGGAGATCCAGAGCGAGGCCATGCTCAGCGGCCTCCTGGGCTTCCAGAAGAAGCTGCTGGAGGAGAGGCTGTGGCCCCCCAAGCCATCACACCCCCTTCATGCCGCGCCCTCCAAGTGTGCGTCCGAGCACACACACAGACACACACACACACACACACACAGACACATATACACACACACACGCACGCACACACACACACACTAAACACATGCACACACACACACGCACACACTAAGCACAAAGCACACACTAAGCACACCCACACACATGAAATAAACACACACTAAACACAAGCGCACACACACACACACACTAAACACACACACTAAACACACACAACCATTTACCCTTAAATATAAACACGTACACACGTACACACACTAAACACCCACACACACTAAATACACACAAACACACCCACACACACAAAATAAACACACACACACTAAACACAAGCACACAAACATACACACACACACACACACACAAACACACAGTTTAGAAACACAGATGGACACATTGAGGGAGGCGTGTACATCTGTATATACTGTATGTAAACGCACACTAAACACACACAGACTCACACACGGTTTATGTCTACACAGACTGACTTAGTGGCTGACTGACCTACTTATTTCACTGGTGACTATTGACATTATGGGGCAGGTTAAAACAATATGTGTGCAAGCAGACGCACACAAATAGAGAACGCTGGTGTACAATTTTCAGACCTAACAATGGGTAAAAGGTCGGGAAAGACTGACCTAGTCTATCTCTGCACACACACACACACACACATAGTGTCTTTTCACAGTCATCTCAGGACAAACACAGGTTAAACACTGGGTCCATGTACCAGGGCAAAGGTAGTTGGCTTCTCTTCACCAGTTTCCTTTAATACCCACGCCCCATATAATCTATATATATATAAAATATATAATAATAATAATATAATAATAATATATTATTATATATAATATAATATAATAATAATATATATAATACCCACGCCCCTGATACATACAAAGAGCAGAGCCATAATCAGTGCTATGACTGACACCTGTGTTAGTCCTGTGTGAAAAGGGTCCATCAGCCATCTCCTCTCATCTTCCGCCACCATCCCTGCAGCCTCTCTCTCGGCCCCTACGGAGGACCCCCTGGCCCGCACGGGCCGGCCCTTCGGCGGGATGCTGCGCGACGTCCGGGGGCGCTACCAGCACTACCGGAGTGACATCACAGACGCCCTCAACATCCAGGTGCTGGCCGCCGTCATCTTCATCTACTTCGCTGCCCTGTCGCCCGCGATCACCTTCGGAGGACTGCTGGGTATGCGTGTGTGTGTGTGTGTGTGTGTGTGTGTGCGTGAGTGGGTGTGTGGTTGTGTAGGTGTGGGTGTGTGTGTGTAAGTGTGTGTGTGTGTGTGAATGGGTGTGTGTCGTTGTGTGTGTGTGCGTGTGTAAGTGTGTGTGTGTGTGTGTGTAAGTGTGGGGGTGTGTGGGTATGTGTGTGCGTGTGTGTGTGTGTGTGGGTATGTGTGTGTGTGTGAGTGTGTGTGTGTGTGTGTGTGTGTGTGTGGGTGTGTATGAGTAAGTGCGTGTGTGGGTGTGGGTGTGTGTGTGTGCGTATGTTAGAGATGGTGTCAGTGTGTGTGTGTGCGTTTGTCTGTGTGTGCGTGTGTGTGTGTGTCTGTGTGTGTGCGCGTGTGTGTGCGCGTGTGTGTGCGCGCGTGTGCGCGTGTGTGTGCGTGTGCGCGTGTGTGCGCGTGTGTGCGCGTGTCCATGCAAATACAATGCTTCTGATACACGATAGAGTAACGAGCTGAGGAGTAAAGGTAGGGATGTTCCACCTCCTCAGCGGACAAGGTGGACAACATGATGGGCGTGTCAGAGCTCCTCATCTCCACCAGCCTCCAGGGGGTCATCTTCTGCCTCGTGGCCGCCCAGCCAGTGCTGGTCGTCGGCTTCTCCGGCCCCCTGCTGGTCTTTGAGGAGGCCTTCTTTGCGGTGAGTCAAGGAAGCTGCTAGGTTGGAAGCCCGACCCCCCCCCCCCTCCCCAGCAGCGACTCAAATATCGTAAACTCGACTAGCTGGAAGCAATGATTTCAAATGATTTTGTGCTATCTTTTTATTATGGCCGTTTTCACTGCTAATATTCCTACTGGTATTTTGTTCTTATTTTTTCTTTTACTGGTATTCACATTGTTTATTATGTTTATCCGCCCCTGCTATCTATACATTGTATTAATTTATTTTTCTCTATGTTTTCGGTGTCTTTGATCGCATCTCCATCCCGTTCATCACAAACAGTTCTGCAAGTCCCAGGACATTGAGTACATCGTGGGTCGGGTCTGGGTGGGCGTGTGGCTGGTCATCATCGTAGTGGTCATCGTAGCGTTGGAGGGCAGCTTCCTGGTCCGATTCATCTCACGCTTCACCCAGGAGATCTTCTCCATCCTCATCTCCCTCATTTTCATCTACGAAACCTTCGCCAAGCTGGGCAGGGTAACTCCTCTCCACAAGCATTCTCCCTCAGCTCACTAAACGTATGGTTTTACCACATGGATTCATTTGATCCATTTCAACAAGAAAAAAAGGTCATCAGCGTCTGCAGTATGTAAAAATCAATAACATGAACAACAATAATTAAAATAGTTATTATTGGAACTTTTGGTTTAGTTTAGTTTTACTTACTGATTATTGTCTTGCAGATTGTTTTGGTTTACCAGCTAACCGTTTTGGTTTACTTGCTCATTTACAATTTTTACCGTCAGTTTTTTTGTTGTCGCTATGTATGTTTCCGTTAGCAACCCTAAAACATGTCCCGAAACCCCAAACTTCCCAGACTTTCAAGACCCATCCGCTGGTCCTGAACTACGATCACCTGAATTCATCCTGGGGGGAGCCCTGGCATCCCGTAGTTGTGGAACTACGCGTGTACGACAATGCCACCGGCAACACCACGGTTACCACGGCAACCATTAACCAAGCCTACCCCAACACAGCTCTGCTCTCGATGTGCCTCATGCTGGGCTGTTTCTTCATCGCCTTCTTCCTGCGGCAGTTCAAAAACGGAACATTTCTGCCTGGAAAAGTAAGCAAACGGACATTATAAGTGTAAGTTCAAGCATTGACAGGCCTTTCCGAGAGGCGTACAGGGCTAAACAGGTGTAGTTCATTACGTTGATGATGGAACTGTAGGCATGCCAGTGTGTGTGACCAAAATTAGCATCATGAGCTTCTCCTCTGTTTTCAGCCCTGCTAGTCTGCGATAGTAGACACCTCTGTGATAAAGGCCTATTATTGTTGAGAATGATAAGAAAACAATAAAACAGGGGGATGCTTATAGTTATGTAGTTCAGTAATTCTGTGATTCATCACTGAAAACAGATCAGAAATAATACATAATTGTTATAATCATTCCAGTAAAGAAACATACAATTAAACAGAAATAATCACATTAACAACAGTATCAACAGTATCAACAGTAACGACAGCTAAATAAACAGTAAAAGTATGGAAAGGAGAAATGAATAAAACAAACTAAATCTCTTGTGTTTATCAGGTCAGGCGGTTGCTTGGTGACTTTGGTGTGCCCATCGCCATTTTCCTCATGGTTGTAGCAGATATTAACATTGAAGATGTTTACACGCAGGTTGGTTCATTCATTTTGCTTTGTTTGTTTCAATAAAGAAACGTACAAAATCTAAAGGAGGGAGCAAGTTGAGCAGGTTGATTCAAATGGTTCTTCTGTCTATGCCAAACTGCAGTTTGATGATTACTAGCGTATCTGCTCAGAACCTTAACACTAACCCCTGCTGTAAACATGTTGGCTTTATAATGATGAGGTTGTTCATTGCATGATCTCTTTTTTAATTTTTTAGTGCATTACAACTTTTGTGGTTCAAAATATCACTTACTGCTTCTTTAAACTGTGAATATTGGTTGCTAAACCAACACAAACACACACATACACACACACACACACACACACACACACACACACACACACACACGGTAAACAATGGCAGGTGTGTGTGTGAATGCTAGCTAACTACAGGCTTTTGTTTTGGACAGAAACTGGTGGTTCCTAATGGCCTGACGGTGTCCAACCCGGCCCAGCGAGGGTGGCTGATCAACCCCTTTGGCGAGCACAAGGCCTTCCCCGTGTGGGTCATGTTCGCCTGCTGTGTTCCTGCCATTCTCGTCTTCATCCTCATCTTCCTCGAGTCGCAGATCACCACGTGAGTGATCACTCCCAACACAGACTGGGACTAAATGTTTCCTTCCAGTACCATATACTTTATTCTAGGTTACACTGTTATATATAGAAGTCTGTTGTCATTTGATTTAGCATTACCTACCTGCATCTCCTCGTCATTTAAACCTACATCTCTCCATTTCAATATCTTCCCTCACCCTCTCACCTCCTTCCTCTCCCTTCCCTTCCCTTCCCTCCCCCCCTCCCTCCTTCCTCCACCTCCTCTCTCCTCCGTCCTCAATATCCTCCCTCCTCCCTATCCTCCCTCCTCCATATCCTCACTCCTCCTTCCTCTCCCTCCCTCATCTTCCTCCCTCCTCCATATCCTCCCTCCTGCTTCTCTCTCCTCCCTTCTCACCATCCTCCCTCCTCCCTCTCCCTCCTCCTTCTCCCTCCCTCCCTCCTCCCTCTCCCTCCGCCCCCTTCCTCCCTCCCTCCTCCCTCTCCCTCCCTCCCTCTTCCCTCTCCCTCTCCCTCCCTCCTCCCTCTCCCTCCTCCCTCTCCCTTCTCCTCCCTCTCCCTCCCTCCCTCCTCCCCCTCCTCCCTCTCCCTTCTCCTCCCCTGCCGGCAGCCTTATCGTGAGCAAGCCGGAGAGGAAGATGGTGAAGGGCTCAGGCTTCCACTTCGACCTGTTGCTCCTGGTGTCCATGGGCGGGCTGAGCGCCATCTTCGGCATGCCGTGGCTGAGCGCGACCACCGTGCGCTCCGTCACCCACGCCAACGCCCTCACCGTCATGAGCAAGGGCCCCAAGCCGCATATCGAGAGGGTCCTGGAGCAGAGGGTCAGCGGGCTCCTGGTGGCGCTGCTGGTTGGTAGGTTGTCCCGTGGGGACGCCCGGTGTGTGTGGGCGGGCGGGCGGGCGGGTGGGTGTTGCGTGTGGGTGGTGTCGTAGGGGGTGGGAGTAGAGGAGAAACATGGGGTTTGATTTCCAGTCAGGGTTCAATTCCCAGCTCAGGGACAGCCCTGCCCTGTTGCGTGTGTGGCCCATGTTTGTCAATGTATCGTGCATGAATATTTTAACAATCGTAATATCCTTATTGTTACTTATTATTGAATGGACTTTTTTTAATACTTTATTTATGACATGTGTCTGTAACAAAACGAAGACAGTACAAAGAGGAATTACCCCTCTATGAAAAGACCATTCAGAAGATGTATGTTTGAGCTATAATTTATTCTATAATGCAGTCTAAATCCATGAAAAGTCTGATTTGTCCCTCTCTCGTGTGTTCTTTTGATTTATTGATTAAATTACTCATTCATTTATTCACTCACATATTCATGCATTCACTCATTCATTTCACAGTTCATGTAAGTCACTCGTTATCTTGCCTATTCACTCATTCGTTGATGATTCACTCACTCGTTCATTCACTAGTTCGCTCATGCACTCAGTCACTCACTCGTTCATTTACTCCCTCATACACTCCATCCCCCCCCCCCCCCCCCCCCCCCCTGCCCCACCACCACCACCACCCCTGCAGGCCTGTCAACCCTGATGGATCCCATCCTGAAGAAGATCCCCATGCCAGCTCTCTTCGGGATATTCCTCTACATGGGCATCACCTCCCTCAACGGCATCCAGCTGTGGGACCGCATCCTGCTGCTCTTCATCCCCAAGAAGTACCACCCTGACGAGCTCTATGCCACCAAGGTGAGGGGCTTTGTCGAAAAATGAGGGCCTTGATTCACAAAAGTGACTGTATGATCTTACTGTAAGATCAAACACCTTTGTAACAGCTTTTTGTTCTCCTTGAGATCGTTAAGTTGTTACATTGAGAAGATCTGCATTGCTTTTTATTGGTAATATCAATTTTCTAGTTTGAATTGCTTCTATGTAAAACAAGTTGTATCTCATTATAAGATGCTATAATCACTGATTAAAATGTAATATGATATTATTATTATTATAATATAGAAAAGTCATAGGTAAGTGCTGTGCTAACTACACAATTTGTTAATAACTTTTCAGGATTTTACTTATTTACTATAGAGATTGATCGCACTTATTATTCTACTGCATGTGAAGAAGAGGTTTCAGTCTGACACTGTAGAGACAGCATTGAGTAGATGTTTAATGAGAGCATGGCCATGGCAAGAGCTACAAGAGCATGCGAGATGAGATGCAGCACATATCATTGAGAAGATACAAGGTGTGTGTGTGTGTGTGTGTGTGTGTGTGTGTGTGTGTGTGTGCGGTGTGTGTGTGTGTGTGTATGTGTGTGTGGTGTGTTTGTGTGTGTGTGTGTGTGTGTGCGCGGTGTGTGTGTGTGTATGCGGTGTGTTTGTGTGTGTGTGTGGTGTGTTTGTGTATGTGTGTGTGCGGTGTGTGTGTATGTGTGTGTGTGTGTGTGTGTGTGCGGTGTGTGTGTGTGTGCGCGGTGTGTGTGTGTGGTGTGTTTGTGTGTGTGTGTGTGTGTGCGGTGTGTGTGTGTGTGTGTGTGTGTGTGTGTGTGCGGTGTGTGTGTGTGTGTGTGCGCGGTGTGTGTGTGTGTGGTGTATTTGTGTGTGTGTATGTGTGTGTATGTGTGTGTGTGTGCGGTGTGTTTGTGTGTGTGTGTGTGCGGTGTGTTTGTGTGTGTGTGTGTGTGTATGCGGTGTGTTTGTGTGTGTGTGTGTATGTGTGTGTGCGCGGTGTGTTTGTGTGTGTGTGTGTGTCTACGGTGTGTGTATGCGGTGTGTGTGTGTGTGTGTGTGTGTGTGTGTCTTTATCTTCGTCTGTGTCTGTGTGTCGGAAACAGGTGAGCACAGCCAGAATGCACGTGTACACGACCATCCAGATAGTGTGCCTCGCCGTACTGTGGATCGTCAAATCCAGTCCCGCGGCGCTGGCGCTCCCTTTCTTCCTCATCCTCACCATCCCGCTGCGCATGCTTATGACCGGACGCCTCTTCAACCCACTGGAAATGAAATGCGTAAGTCGCTGATGCCAATTGGGAGCATGACCTTAGCGTTGCGCTGGCACAGCACACCCACGCATTAACCACTGTTGTCACTGGGCCGGTATTTGCGTTCTCCAATGGTCCGTTTTAGAACAACTATGGAAATAGTCCAGCTTTTGATGTTTGATGAATGTTTTTATGTTCATGTGGCACAACGCGATATTTTCACAACACGCGCATGCAGCAATTCTCTCTTGTATTAGAAAATAGCGTAGTGCGATGGTTCTTTTAATATGCAGTGTGTTGATTGAATTGAACCATATAGTAATGTCTTCTTTATGAAATACAATTAATAAATTATATATATATATATATATGTATATGTATATGTATATGTAAATGTATATGTATACATATATATATATATATATATATATATATATATATATATATATATATATATATATATATATATATATATATATATATATATATATATATATATATATATATATATATATATGTATATGTATATGTAAATGTATATGTATATGTATATGTATATATACACACACTGCACTAACATGCCACATGCATACCTTTAGCTTAGAGTGACCATAACACAACCATAACATTACCAAACCAGTACTCTACCACACCTGATTTGCCATGTTTGTCTTGTCTTTAGCTGGACGCAGATGATGCTAAGGTAACATTCGACGAGCAACCCGGACAAGATGTATACTACGAATCTCAGATGCCCTTGTAGGCAGTAAAAGATCAGTAACTTAAAAAGTATATAGGCTACGAATCCAATTAGTATTTCTGATCATAACTGTGTAAACGACTTTTTTTAACATTGTGAAATATAACCCATACACATAAATATATATATATATATATATATATATATATATTTCTAAAGCAATATTTATCTATTGTAAATATTTGGCAGACAATCATTTTGAGATGTACTTTGTGTTTTATTCATTAGCAAAAAATAACATTTTTGGTAGTCATGCAATTCTCCTTAATAAAGCAGTTTGTTTGTTTCATTTGAATTACAATGGGTAGATATTCAAATGTGAAAGGTTCAAATTTAGCCCTAAAAATTATGTATTACCAACTGCCAAATGTACAGAAATGCTATTGTTATTGTTGAAATTGCAGTTTCAAACCACGTGTATTCAGTAAATTTGTAGCACAGCAAATTTAGCATTTCATCTGTAATATTTCAAACTGAAACATTGTAAAGAGAGAGTGCTTTTTAAAATGCTTGTTTTGTTATATGTTCTCAACCTGTGGTAATAAAACTACCTCCTACACAAACATTGTGTCAATGTACATATTTGTAGATTCATGCAATGCAATTTTAGATGATGGATGGGTGGATGGATAGATGGAGAGGTGCACTTTGTTTGGGTACATTCTCATGGAGGTGTAGAAGGGAATGAAGTGGTAGCTAGACTATAGCTTAACAAACACTTAGGAGGCAGATGATAATCCATTATTTGAGGCCAAAGGGTACACTGAGATCCAAGTTCAAAACCATGCATTGAAACAGGCATATCCAATGGGAAAATGAGGTGCAGGAGTCAAAAGGAGGAAGTCAGCAATACACAGCTAACACAGGACTTAATTATACACTTTATAAAATGGGAAAATACCAAACAAGGACATGCACAATCTGTTGTCAAGCAGAGATAGTTGCATGCTCTAGAGAAATGTAGGGAGGGAATTTTTTGTTAATTTATTCATATAATAACCTATGGACACTGTATTCGTATTTTTTCTCCATTAATTAATTAATTCATTAATTAATTAATCTACGTGGTTCAAGTTAGACTGCCGATCCACACCAGGTGGTGGCGGTAGTGCCCAGTAAAGCTGATCTCTGACTGCCAGTACGACACGAAGAAGACTTTGTGCACGGCGGTCCCACGGAGTGAATGGACAGTAACATTACTGCAGAACATATTGTAAAATATACAAAAGAACGGGTATATTTGGTTCCACCATTTAACTTATGCCGTGGTTTGGCTTTGTTTGATGTAAAAGCATTTACGTAGTAAATATCGTCTGAAGACGAGACCAGCTCGGGTAACTAATCAAAGTTGAAATGGAGACCAACGAAGCAGGTAAGTGAAATAGAAATTATAACATGAAGCGACAAGACTAAGATACCCCATTTATTTATTAATGTATTTATTCAATTATACCAATGATTACATTAGACTCCTACAAAACACTCTGAGTGCCTGATATAGAAACGACGGTATTTAGCATTCACAAAAGATGCTGTCTCTGCATGTGTGCATAATCACTGGTATTCCGTCTTCGCGTTGCAGTTTGGACACAAGTTGACCTCAAACGTCTTTTGAATGGGATCAAGACGAGCATCCCGGCCAGCGAAAAAGACCACGGATATTCTCGGACGCAGAAGGTTATTGACTGGAAGAAGATCGCTTTTTCCGAATACTCGCCTGAAGAATGTGAAGCCAAGTGGAGACAGATGTTCGATAAGGTCAGACACACTTGACCTTACATTGATGTTGAGGGTCGAGTGGACCTGCACGTCTCCCAGCCTCAGGGGGGTCGAGGCCCCTGACAGCAGCAATGGGTGTTTCTAACTGCTTGCGAGCAGGTGATCGAATGGAAATAAGAGACCCAATATGTGTTTTTTCGGGCATACTTTTAGACATTAGGTTGTTAATGAAGGTAATGGTAACGTATCCTCATAAAACCTCTGAGCTGGCCTAATGGCTTCTATGTTTTGTTTTGTTTGTTTTTTCAGATGCGCAAGCAACGGACAATGACCGACCTCATAGAGGAAGCTGAATGTGCCATCAATGATCCGTTCAGGCCCAAAAGGCACCAGGTCAAATATGGCAATCATAAGAATGGTTTGCATTGGAGACACAGATAGATGTTGCAGATCTCATAGGAAGTCTGTAGACTGCGATATTGTCATTTTAAGGCCATTTAATGCTACTGATATAATAATAACATAATAGCATAATAATGCAAGTACACTCTTTCAAAGAGCGATTCACTTTGAATTCTTAAGAATATTCAGAATGTCGCTTTATAAAAATGTATTTCTTGCCAGAAATGACAACTTTTCGGCTGGAACCATGCAGCCTGGAGTATCACGTTGCCTTCACCTGTGGCTGTCCACTCTCTGTGTGGAGGAGATGCCTGAGCCTCCGACACACAGAGCAGATGAGAGGACAGAAGCAGCTCGACTGGCTAAAAATGTATTTGTGTTTTAGCGGGGGATAAAATTCCAACCGACACAATCTGGAAAAAGGGGACATCTCCATTTTGACTTCTGAACCTCCCCCAGGTCCACCCTGAGCTCCCGAAAAGGCCGCCGATCCCACACTGCCTGTACTTGAAGGAGAACAAGGAGATGTTCAAGAGAAAGTACCCAGATCTGGACCCGCAGAAGATGATGGCCTTGGCGACCTCCAGCTACAAGAAGCTCCCAGCCCACGTCAAGGTGTGTAGTCATAGATGTGTGAGGTCAATACGAGCAAAAAATAACAATAAGGGATGCATCGAAATATCGGACTAAATAATATTGAGATCGGTGAATTCAGGGTTCTAAGCTGACTTCTTTCCAAAGCAGCACTGTGCTGCTCCTAAGACTAAAATGTTAGGGGCACACAAAGTGATTTAGGGGCACACAAAGTGATTCAAAGCCGAGTGGATTGGCTTCTGCTAAGTAAAAAAAAGAAAATGATGTTGATAAATAATAAAAGAAATGAATATTCAGATGTGTACTTAACAGTCCTATGGATTTGATCTGATTCTATAACTTGATGCTTCAACACCTTTAAATGTGTCGTCGATTTGCAGGCGGAGTATGTGCAGAAATACAAGCTCTCGCGTGAACAGTACGACCAGGACCTGATTCAACTCCGGTAAGGAGAAAGAATTCCCTCCTGGGCCCGAAGACCATCAATATTATGAAAGGGCCGCTTGTAATAAAGACGCCGTTTTCTCCAAGCGTACCGTGTGAGCGGACGCCGCTGCACTAATGAGGGGCAATTGGGAAATCTTTCTTTTCCACGCTGTGGTCCCCTCAGGCAGAAGTACGGTAAACCATTCCAGCAGCCCAAGAGCAAGACGGGGCAGACCTCCGCACTGAAGAGGAAGATGGAGGAGCAAGACGACCTGGACGGTGTGAGTCATCATATATCCGGTGTGATTTCACCCCTCGGTGGCAATGATACCACTTTTTAGCCATCGCTTTAAGTGAATTCAGGGGCGTGTCATGCAGGAGCTCTGCTTTAGACCTGCTCCTTCACGACACACAATCGCAGCATCGCTAGACCGACGATGGGGTGAAAAGCGAACTTTTTGGATCGCTGGTTCTAATCCTATGGCGTGATCTTTGGGTCAGGAATGTTTTTTAAGTGGGATCTCCCTTGTTTGATGCAGGAGACTTCCACAACTTCGTCTCGGCCGAGAAAAAAGAGGCGCGATGCAGAGCTGCCTGACCAACCCCCGCTGTAAGGCCCTGACGCTTGCCATCCCAGCAGATTAGATGGCAGTGTATTTATTCTCGGCAGAGGTGGTCCGCACCGGTATTTGATTTGACCGATTCTACCGAGTTTGCTTGAGACATTGCCCGGTTGTAATTTATTATTACAAGCATTACGGTAACACTGTATATATTACAACTATTTGGTTCGAACAGTGCAATGCAATGGCATTGATATTCATCTCCCAACTACACACAAGTGAGGAACTGACTCGGGTGGCTTCTTTTTTTCTTTTTCTTTTTACATATGTGTGTGTGTACCCGTAGGAACGGATTCATGCTGTTCGTGGACGAGCAACGGGCCATGTCCAAGCCCATGGTACATAAGGATCACCTCAGAGCCAGCAGCCAGCGCTGGAAGAGGATGAAGCAGGCAGAGAGGGACGGGTACAACATACGCGCAAAGGAGGTCGGCACACACACACACACACACACACACACACACACACACACACACACACACACACACACACACACACACACACACACACACACACACACACACACACACACACACACACACACACACACACACACACACACACACACACACACACTAACTGTGTATGTGTACCTGCATTGACTGTTTACGATCTCATTTGATCCTGAAATGTCATTGGCTCCTGTCTTTCAGTTGAAACAACAGTACGGTGTGACGCTGAAAGCATTTTTATCCGTAAGTACCCTCTCGGTCGACTTGAGAACTGCGCCAGGCATTCAAGGCGGTTGCTGTGGCTCATGGGGTGATGTGTCTTGTGGGTTTCTTTTTCAGAGTTTGACCGAAGAGCAGAAGGAGATTATGAAGGACGACCTGGAAAAGCTTTTCCGAACTGCTAAGGTCAGGAACATTGAAGATGCATGTGAAAGAATTCCACAGTACACTGCCACCTTTTTGGAAGGACACAATGTGGACCAACCGCTTCGTAACAATATTATGTATTTGTTTTACCGTCCAGAAGTACTCAAAAACCACACTGCTCATGTTTCCTGGAGAGCCCAAGAAGCCATCCTGGTGAGTTGTAGCCGCCTTTGTCTGAACTGAGGAGTCTAGGGAGCAAGCTCCATGAGATGGGCTGGACACAAGGACACACAGTTGAGTGGGCGAAATATAGTCAATAGGTGGCTAGGATGTTTGACTTCAAGCTGAAAGGTTCTGGCTTTGATTCCTGTGTCTGCAATCTAACCCTAAGACATCCTTCAGCAAGATGCACTTACTTTTACCTGCTCCTAAATAACGATGGAGCAGGTAAGGGTAAGGTCTGTTAATGACTAAAAAAAGTCAATATACTATGAGTGGATCAGTGGTTCCCCTAGGATGGAGTTGTAGCACCGGAGGTCAAGTCTGCGAGCATAGTGCACGGGCGTGACCTTTTTTTGAAAGGAAGAAATTCCTCGCAAATTTTCCCGCCCTGCCGGGAGGTGTCAGCCTCTGTCTCTTTGACTGATGATGCGTTCTTGAGTCCATGACATTTTAAAAGCCACGCTACCTTTGGCACCGTTTACGTTTGTAGGTATCATCATGGATTTTGCAGCGCCTGCCATTCTCTTTTCTTGGCTGTTGAAATGTTTGCTAAATGAAGGAAACTGTCGATGAATCAGTCAAGTAGACTAGAGTCTGATCGGTGAATAGTCACTGAATGATGGACGCTTTTGTCACTGTTACTACAATAACATGTATTTTACAGAAGATGTTGTAGAATCTCCACAGAACACTACGTGAACTGTAACACTGTAGTTGGAACGCAGGTAACGGCCTTTTCGTGATGTGCCCGAGGCCCCTGTTGGTACACTCTTCCGACGTCACGACCAAGGGACACCGGTGGCGAGGTGTGTGGCGCTCGTTCTGGACAGCCGTTGATTTTGATGGTTCGCGTCCGAGTGAAGGTCTAGCTTCTCGGCCACTCATAGTTTAGCGCCACGGTTGTGTGCTACGCCTCATAATAACGCTCGTACACAACGACGGTACCGAAAAGGTTGAACAAAGTTGCAGTGGGTCTTAACCCGTCCCCATTCATTCATATGACTCTTGCCAAGAAGATTTGTTTTTTAAATCTCATAGCGTTTTGGATTCGAGCTGAAACACGGGGGGGGGGTTCACTTACACTTTAACTTGCATCACCGCACTTGTGTCATCGGGACCTTGCGTATTCCTATCAAATGATTGAGGTTGCTGTGCGAAGTTGCAGGACTGTTTTTCCCCTTCTACAACTGATAACCCTGAGTCCGTGATCAGAATTCCTTGCTTCATTATTGACATCTAGCCGGTGCATGTTGTTCTAATCGTTGTACTGACATTGTAAGGTAAGCGCAACGTTTCTGGATTATATGCTTTACTCACAGTTGTGTGAATGGACCTGGATTTGTAGCGCAAAGCAATGTAACGTTAGTTTCTAAAGAGATAAGAGCTAAAAACGACTTCAGCAGCGGCGGTCATATTTGAGCAGCGGCGTAATGCCACTGCTAGGTGCATAGAGGGGAAACACAGCTGGATTATTGATTATGTGGATGTGTATTTTCCATCCGCGACGTTCAATACCTAACCTGCATAGATGCAGTAGACGCTGTGTGTCCAAAACGATTTTTGACCTATCGGACCAGCCAGTTGATCTTTTCATATAACAAACATAAAGTGTGTGTGTGTGTGTGTGTGTGTGTGTGTGTGTGTGTGTGTGTGTGTGTGTGTGTGTGTGTGTGTGTGTGTGTGTGTGTGTGTGTGTGTGTGTGTGTGTGTGTGTGTGTGTGTGTGTGTGTGTGTGTGTGGTTCCACAACACAGGACTGGGGCTTCTGTGTTCTGCAGTGAGAAGATGTTGCGCCTACCGGGTAACTTCCGCCACCCCAGAGACATGTTTTCGTCGATCACTTCAATGTGGATGACTCTCTCCACGGAGGAGAAGGCCCCCTTCTGTAAGAAGGGGGCAATAAAGTTCCACAGATACACGTTGGATCTTCAGGAGTGGTACAACGTACGGGAATGGCTTTTTTTTTTTTTCTCTCTCTTTCACTCCGTTTAATACAAAGTGCTTCATTGGCATGGGAAGCATACATTTACATTGCAAAAGCAAAACATTTGTAAATTAAAAATGTATCTTTCTCTCTCCTTTCTTTGTCTGTCCAAATCATCCTATTGGCGGTCTCTTACTCCTTTCCTCCCTTCATTTCTCTCTTTCTCACACTCTCTCTCTCTGTCTTGCTCTCTCTTCTCTCTCTCATTCTAGCTTAAAAAATTAGTTTCCAGCAAGTGAAGCCTCTTGTATGCTATGTCAGGTCATTGAAGTGGTTTTTTTTCTTTTTCTTTTTAGACGTTATCAGTGGAGACCCAGGCGGACTATTTGAACCAAAAACCAGAAGTATGTATGTCTAAATATCTGCCAACAATCAAGAAAATTGTATTTATACTATACTATAATATATAGTATAGGCTACTTCGTCTACCTAAGTATATCGTTCTTTCTAATAAAACGCTCAACAAATTGTATGTTTATTTGCAGCAGGCGAAATACGTTGCCTGGAACCTGGAAAAGCCCGTAAAGAAAGAACGACACATTGCCTCTGTAAGTAAACAGGACCACCTACACCACTTCTACGTCACCCCTACACCACTTCTACATCACTCCTACACCACTTCTACGTCACCCCTACACCACTTCTACTTCCCCCCTACACCACTTCTACGTCACCTCTACATCACCCCTACACCACTTCTACGTCACCTCTACATCACCCCTACACCACTTCTACGTCACCCCTACATCACTTCTACACCACTTCTACGTCACCCCTACACCACTTCTACATCACCCCTACACCACTTCTACACCACTTCTACGTCACCCCTACACCACTTCTATGTCACTCCTACACCACTTCTACATCACCCCTACACCACTTCTACATCCCCCCTACACCACTTCTACATCACCCCTACACCACTTCTACACCACTTCTACATCACCTCTACACCACTTCTAGCTACTTCTACATCACCCCTACACCACTTCTACATCCCCCCTACACCACTTCTACATCCCCCCTACACCACTTCTACGTCACCCCTACACCACTTCT
Organism: Lota lota; assembly: GCA_026745465.1. Taxonomy (NCBI): domain Eukaryota; kingdom Metazoa; phylum Chordata; class Actinopteri; order Gadiformes; family Lotidae; genus Lota; species Lota lota. The sequence continues at coordinate 2,077,537 of JACYXH010000047.1, forward strand.
ACACCACTTCTACGTCACCCCTACACCACTTCTACGTCATCCCTACACCACTTCTACATCACCCCTACACCACTTCTACACCACTTCTACTTCACCCCTACACCACCTCTACACCACTTCTACGTCACCCCTACACCACTTCTATGTCACCCCTACACCACTTCTACGTCACCCCTACACCACTTCTACATCCCCCCTACATCACCCCTACACCACTTCTACATCACCCCTACACCACTTCTACACCACTTCTACATCACCCCTACACCACTTCTACACCACTTCTAAGTCACCCCTACACCACTTCCTCACCACCTCACCGTGCATCCGCATCATCCTGGTTAACATTACGTTCAAGTTTATAGCATTGCAAAGATCAATCGAATAATGCACACTGTAATATCATATGGTATCAAATATCACTATAATCCTTCTTTTCTTTAAACAATAAAGGGGGTGATTGTTCAATCATTTTTGAAGGTAGGGCCAGCTAGGCCACATGCATCGTGCAGGGGTTGGTTGCTGGTATCTGGGTGAACGGACCGTTGTAACGGCAGTTGCAACGGTGGAATGTGTGACAATTAGTCCCAGGAGATGATGATGATGATGATGATGATGATGATGGAAGTACTACTGGTAGGTCAACTAGTTCTGCCCATTCAGCTCATTTCCAAGTCGTACCAGAAAATGTGATGTGGGATTTCCAAAATGTACAAAACACACGCTCACGTTAACGTAATACTAAGTAGCAAACGCTACTGTTTTCTCTAAAGTCAGGTGTGTGTGTGTGATGTCTGAAGTGTGTGTGATGTCTGAAGTGTGTGTGATGTCAGGTGTGCGTGTGATGTCTGAAGTGATGTCTCATGTGTGTGTGATCTATGTTCAACACACGCAGGACTCTGAGGATGAAGAATATCTGGACTGCTACACAGACGTCCATCCTGAGGTACAGAAGTGAAGGGATTTTATTTGTAAAAAGAAAATTGCAACGTATTGGGTTTGCTCTGTTTTACAATGTAGGTCTGCTTGTGTTGTTTATTTTTTTTTCTAGGGCAATGATGAGGAAGAGGATGAGGAAGAGGAGCAGGACAATGAAGAGGTGCTCTGGACGCATGAAAAGTTAGCAAAGTCAGCGGGCCCCGCAGTAGAGATCAGCCACGCAAGTTCAGACTCTGATACCGACTAAGACTATTGAACCACAGCGACACCTGGGCTTTTTACGAGTGAAGATACTTTTCTTCACCGGGAGAACGAAAAAAACAACACATGTTGGCCTGCTTACTCTCATCTCCCCATCTCCCAACGGTATCATCTTATCATCTTAACCATGCTGTGGCCTTGCTCCAAAATGTTTATTTGGAAAGATTAATGCCTGCAGATTTTCACAATGTGAAAATAGGTAATCAGTTAATGTAAATATGCATGCAGTTCAGTTATGTGTAGACTTTTTTGTTTGGATTGTAATAAAAACGAGAAAATAATAATACATCCAGTAATGGAAATTATCAGGTGTAAATGCATACATCAACTGACTGTATATCCGCCGATTTGTGATCCCATAAAAGTGAATAATTTATATGATATTAAATGAATTATTTAAATTGTGTTAAAAAATAAGTCTTTTTTTTTGGTGCGAACAAATGTGTATTCAAACGATTTAAATGAGATGTATCCTTAATTATATGAAGTGATTTTGGTGTGGAGGACCCTGGTAGTTCGGGTTAAATGCGAACAGCAGCAGTGCAGCAAGAATCTGGTGGAAACGCGTGCAGCGATCGATTGCTCCTGCCTGGTCTGTGATGTAAAGATGGATGCCTGCCGAATTAGGTAAATAAACACAATTAACACCCTGCACTTTTGCATTCTTCACACACCACTCTTAAATCGGAATATCTTGCATCATATTTCTCGTTTGGACGATTCGTAGACTCTGTAAGCTAACCGCCGCAGTGCAGTACCCGTGGGCTTCGCAGCAGTCGAGGTCTTAAAAGGCACAAACAGTCCAGTGAGACGCATTGTTTCTGTGAGAAATCCAGTGGCTGTAATCCGCCGCATTTACTCACAACGAATTGCTCATTGTGATCGGAGAATATATGTTTTCACATCAACGCGTTGCCATTTTAGTCCATCACACCTATTCTCTGCCACGCTCTTTGTTTTCTTTAGCCAGTTATGGCTAAGCTACATTCATTCGGTATGGTTACCCTTGTATGTGGCCTTTTTAAGACAAACGTGCGATGGCTTGTTTTTCCTCCTGCTAGGCTATAAGCGGCTGGTGCATGGAAAGAACCCACGTCCCTTGGCTGTGTTGACCGAGCAATTGTAAGTACACCACAGACCAGAAGACAGTCGCCCACCAGACGCCCGACACACTGGTTTATTCCGCTGCTGTTGCATCTGTAACGTGGACCTTTCCTCCCGACACAGCCCCTGAATGGCCGATGCTTGCTTCACTGCAGCATGAACACAGCAGCGTCGGCACATCTTGTAATTCTGGCAAATGAAAATGGAGGAGGTTTCAATGTCCAGCCTGGACAACAGCAAGCTGGAGGTAAAGTGTGTGGTAGTTTGTGTGCCAGTTCTCTCACACACACACACACACACACACACACACACACACACACACACACACACACACACACACACACACACACACACACACACACACACACACACACACACACACACATTTAATGTCTCATCAACACTGTGGGCCAAACAAGCTATACAACGTCATGGTGGCCGGTAGCATTTTGAATGGCACAGAATGTGTGTTTTGTTGGGCGGCAGGGCCTAGCGCAAGACGTCCTGTCTGATCTGGTGGAGGATGCATGCCTGGGACTGTGCTTTGAGGTCCACCGAGCCGTCAAACAGGGCTATTTCTTCCTGGATGACACGGACCAAGAGAGTATGAGGGACTTTGGTAAGCACACCAACAATATCTTACACCTTCACAATCGTCATGCACACTGGGCCCTGGTCCTAGCTATGCTGTGGATCAAGGCTGGACTGGGACAAAAATGTTGTGCCACAATCGATCCCCAACCCACACCAACCATGCGAGTAGAATATGCCTACATGTGGGGCTTAGCCCAGATTCCTTACCTAAGGTAGGGGGGTCGGGGGATTTCGGCCCCGGAAGAATTTTTTTGTTTGTTGTATGTATTAATACTAAATGTATTAATCTGGTGTACTTTTTAATTAGTATTAATAGAAAGATTAACTAAAATGTTGGACGAAAAAGTTAAGAAAAACTGATTAGATTGATCAGACTATCAGGCATGCTCACTCTGTCCCTCCTTGACTTCCCTGTCAAACTTCAGCGTTCCTGCCTGGCAGTACAGTTGCCAACCACCTCTCTTTTTACAAGTAGATGTAATTGCCAAAGAAAAAGCTCTGCCAAGTATCATTTGAAAAACTATTATTAAAATGTAAGTATGTACAAACTACACAAGTCAGTCAAAATACAGCCTGGCTTGACTAGACATAAGGAGAGAGAGAGATTATTGCAATTAATTGGTTGAGGTACAGGGTAAAGGTACACTTAGTAATGTAGGTTGTATAGTCTTATATTATTGAGGGGTAGGACTTCTAGATGGACAATATGCTCTTTTAATTGCACATTAACTCAAAATACAAGATTGTTGAGCTGTTAATAGATCAACCTTTTACCTTTTCTTTTCACCATTTTATATTAATGTTCAGAGAGGAGTAATAGTTTGATATTTTTATGTGAGGGCAATTAAATCAATGGGGTGCTTATTTGTTTGGGGAGTTTGACCTTTAGTTAGTCTTTAGCCAACTGCGTTAGCGTTTAGCCAACAACTGCTCCTGCTCCTATCACTCTGTCCCTCGGCCCTGTCAAGCTCAATCGGTCCCTCCTCCTCACACGCCTGCTCCTCTGGCTCCACCTGGAAGTGGCCACCTCTCCTCCTTCAAATTCCACTTGAAGTTCCACCTGTTGTTGTTATTGTTGCTGCTGCACAATGTTGGGTGCTGACACTGTAGGCATTGAATTAAACGAATATGATCTTTTGGTGCATTCGGGAGCATCTGCCTCTAGATCTTTAGAGGCAATACAACCTCTCTGCGTTCCCCTTGTGCCTTTGATAATACATTTTGCCCTCATCCATCCACAGATTTTTTTTGCCTCTGAGCCATATCATCTGACACGGGGGAGGGGTGGGACCTAGTAAGAGATTTGATTGGGCCAGCCAGTGTCAGTATAGAAAATGAACCAATGGGCCGCTCGCCATACTTTATGGGCCGGTCGTTGGCCAAATACCTTTTTTTATATATTAATCTATTTCATCGGCCCACCGGGAAAATGCCCGATGGCCAGTCCAGGCCTGCTGTAGATGGAACTGTAGGAGAAAAAAAAAAAAAAGTCCATTATATATAGAGCTAGGCCTGACTATGCATATTATTTGTTAAAACTGTTTAATAAAATGTATTGCTCCACCTGGATCGGGGCGAGCTCAGAGAGCAGTGAAGCCTTTCAAGCAATAGAAAGAAAGAAACTGTTAATTTGGCTTTGCTTTTTTTCCTCGCTATTCCTTGGCTCAATACACGACCTCTAAGATATTGCCATAGTGTAGGTAGTGTAGTGGTAAAGTGTTCGACTCTCAGCCGAAAGACACCGTTAGATCCTCAATGTCCGCAGCGCCGTGATTACCTGTATCTTAAGCCATACCACGGTTTGGATCAGAGGCAAGGGCTACAGAGCAAATAAGTGCTGAGAGTGCAAACGAAGTTGATGAGCTAAAATGTACTTTAGTCATCCCAGACAGGAAATAACCATACAGTTGTCTGTGTTTTATTATATCTTCTTCTTTTTTTTTATGTGTAGAAATCGTGGACCAGCCTGGAGTGGATGTGTTTGGACAGGTGTACAACCAGTGGAAGAACAAGGAGTGCGTATGTCCCAACTGCAGTCGGAGCATTGCCGCCTCGCGTTTCGCCCCGCACCTGGAGAAGTGCCTGGGCATGGGGCGCAACAGCAGCCGCATAGCCAACCGCAGGTATGCCGTAAGGGTTTGAGTCTCCCGGCGGAAAGTCCCTGGCTTTGATCCCTGACGACCACAGCCATCCTTAGGCGAGACGCCCGTAGTTCCCTACCTGCACTGACTTCCATCTAAATTCACCTGTGAGTCGCTTCGGATAAAAGCGTCTGCTACGGTTGTTCTGGGTTCGATTTCCCCATGTCCTCGACCTACCTGAATGCATCCTTGAGCTATACCCCCATACCTGCTCAATAATGGTCATTAAAAGTAATGGTAGCAGGTAAGCTAGTCTGCAAAATAAGTGTTTCTCCCACACAATCTCCGTGCTAAGACACACGTCAAGTCAACTGGATTTGTGTAGTTCGTCACTTAGTTACAGTCTGCTGAGGGCGTCCCAGTCCCACATGATATGCCCCTAAAGCCTTGTAAGGACAAGGACAATCTCTCCAAATCCCAGTAGGGAAAGGTCGAAACCTTCAGAAAGAGGGACACATCGGAGGGATCCATATTTCTAAGGATGGCTATCAGTGCTAGGTACCAATAGGCCAGAGGTATAAGACGGTAACCTAAACTAGTAGGAAAATATAACCGGTAATCTACATCATCCTTAGTGAAAAGCAACTGCTAAATTAAATGAGTAAAGAGTCATCCTTCTTTGCAGGATAGTCACCGGGAACACCACCAATAACAAGTCTGAAAGCGACCAAGAGGACAACGACGATGTCAACGACAATGACTGGTCCTACGGTGCCGAAAAGAAAGGTGAAGTGTGATGTTTTCTGGACGTTTTTGTTCGTGAAGTAACATCAAGGATTTAGTGTTCGCTGATGATCAAAGCCCCCCTTTGTTCATGGGTTTTTGTATTGGATTGATACTTGAATAAGTGAATAATGGCAAATACTCATTTCTAGGAGGAAATCAAATAAAAACAGTGGTTTGATCACAAAATGATCTTGATTAGAATTTAAAACCATGTTTTTGTTTTGTTCTTACAGCAAAGAAAAGGAAATCGGATAAGGTATGTTTTGATATTTCCGAAAACGATGATTGGTTCAGTAGCTATATTTTTATGTCTATATGTTGCTTAGCATGCATGACACATTTTATTGATTTCAAAATTTCCTGTCCCAATTATATCATGGGTGATAATGTTTTTGTCAAGCTTTTCCATCTGCTCAAATGAGTAGTATGCTGTTTTGAGCAGATGGAAATGGCAACTGAACATTTAGTTTAGAAAAGTTGTTTTTGAAAAAGGGAAGACCATTGTTCTGATGACTAAACCAACCGGGTCATATTGAGGGGACATAAGTACTGTAGAGGACAGTTGTTTTTACTGTTATATCTTTTCTATTATATTACAAGAGGGTTTTTTGTGGGAAAGCAGTAGCATTTACACAACATTTTCCCCCCAAAACCTTTCAGATTCATCTGGGTGCAAAGCTACCTCACAATTTTAAGATCCCCCCCAAAAAAATGTTTTTCCTTTTGTCCATGTCCCCCAAGGTCAAATTGAACCTAACTTTTTTTTATTTGTAAAATGTGTGTGTCTCAGAATCCAAACTCTCCAAGAAGATCTAAATCCTTCAAGCATAAAAGTGGTAGGTTATTGTCCATAAAAGAATACATGTAATGCCCTGCTGACTGCCACTTCATGTTGGTTAATACATGTGTGTATGTATATATATATATATTACATACATGTAATATGTATAAAGGTGTGTGGGTTGTGTTTTTACAGGCATGATGGGGCCCAGGCGGCGCATGGACAACCTGGAGAGCCCCCGCATGCTCATGAAAGATGAAGCATTTCCTTAGCAGCCACCTCCAGAACGCACTTCTCCATCTCCATGCGTTGTGTGAACGCGTTCCTGTACCGTATACACTCGCGCACATCTGCACGCACACAGAAAACACACAATGGGGGGGACGGGTGTGCCGGGATTCACGCACTCACAATCGGATGCACCGCAGAGGCAGCAGTAAGACGGACCAGCGTGTATCGCATCTTTTGATGCACTTGCTCAAAATTGAAAAGAAAAATATTGCACCAGCGCTCGTTTCTCTTAAAAAATTATGAAACTCTTTTTAGGACTCCACTAACGGAGGTGCTGAGTGAGGTCGGTCGAGTGACTGACGCTAATAGGGGCCGTTATATGTGCACATACCTTTTTATTTTTTTCGAAAATAAGAAAACACAAAAAGGATATATGCCTGAGATGTACTTCTATGTCCTTGTGATTTTGGTTAACTTTTTTTACAACTTGTTGCATCATCTATCAGACAATCATCAATAATGGTTGGTTTATTTTTCACATACACTAGATCATGGCCAGAATGATCCATCTAATAAACATTTAAAATATCAAACATTAAAGGGGACTCTGTAAGTTGGTATTTGCCTTTGGTAACATGTGATATAACTGTTTAGCAAACCATCCCTACCTTACTGTACAGGCAGATCTTTGCTGTAAAAAGCAGGTTTCTATGGGCTAATAACTTGGTGCGTTGTTTGTCTGGTATTTTATAGCATTAAAAATGTCCTTGTATCCTGTGTTTACATTGTAAAGGTAACATGTATCCTCTGTGTGATGTGATAGTGTAAATAGTTCAATAGTTTCAATTGCTGCTATCATGACTCAGTTTTTCATCTGTCTAGCATAATAAAATGATTTGTTACCTGTCTGAAAGTGTGCTGTTTGTGTTGTGGCAACCCGGTTCCACCACGCGGTCGTCTCCCCCAAGTGAACCCAAGTCGGAAGTCAGTTTGAGCCAAAAAGGCGTATTTATTTAACTGTAAATAATACTGGTTAGGCCGTACCTACACCCTAAGTAAAACTGGTCAACAATGTGCGACAATGTTCTCCGTCCCCTCTCCGAGGCTGAACTGGTACAGTCGCCGGGGGTTCCCGTGGACCCTCCTATTCGTTGCGGGATAGTCCTCCCTATGGGTCCTCCGTCTTTCTGTCCTCGGACGTCCGCTCTGCTCTCCCCGTGTTGCCGCCGAGGGATCTCCTTCCTGTGTCGCTGCCGAGAGATCTCCTCTCCGGGTCGCTGCCGAGCGATCTCCTCTCTGGTGTCGCTGCCGAGCGATCTCCTCTCTGGTGTCGCCGCCGAGGGACCTTCTATTCCCCGTGTTGCCGCCGGGGTTCTCTCTGTCTGTCGTGTCGCTGCCGAGCGCCGCTTATATCCGCGTTTCCTCCTCCGTCGCAGGTGTCGCCCATTTCGTTGATTGCCATCAACGATCATGAACTCCGGTGTGCAATCCTCCGGAGAGCGGTGGTAAATTCCGTCTACCACCGCTCCCCTGAGCCGCCAGGGGCGCTGCTCTGGAGCCGGGTTGCCACAGTGTGAAAGAAATGAAAAGGAACAGAACATAATCCCTGAACTGTACAGTTTTAATTTAGTCGTTTTTCTGGTTAACCACTTCCTCGTCTGATTGCTTGCCACACTTCTTTATCGGAGAGAGAGCCCTCGATTTACAGCAGCAAAAAAATTTTGTTTTAGTTTTGTTACTATTCTAAAATGTCGATTATTAACAGTGAAATAATGAGTATGTGTTTTAGAACCATTCATTAAAAAACAAACCCTTAGACAGCACGATGAAAAAGCATTGGTCAAAGTGTCGACAAAACGCCCCATCCTGGCAAAAGGTTTCGGCCATTTCGTTCAATTTATAAAAGGTATTTACAGCCTCTTCACAACATTAACACCTGTAACGTACAAATAGTATTGTAACGGTTCTAGGTTGCGTTGTTTGTGTGCATTGTGCTAATGTTGTGATTGGGTGCTCAGGAGAAGGGGGCGGGCCTTGGGATGAGAGATATAGGTTAGAGATTGAGAGAAGTTCATGTTCGTTTTGTTATAGCTTTCGATAACGTGTGCCTGCCATTAATAAAACGGAGTTAACCCAAACAACCTGTGTGGTGCTTGGATGAATAGAAACAGGGTTGCTACAGTATATAACATCGTTATTAATACAGAAGTTTACCGTTTTGTGTGCTTGTGTGCTTGGAAACCAAAACGATTCCAACCATAACTTCTCACTGTTTTAGAACTGTAAGCAAGAAGTGTATGAGGGAAGTCAGTGGGACAGAAACGACATAGGCCAATGTCGCCCTTTCCTATTTCAAAACACGAATTTCAATGCAAAACTGCACCACCGTCTTGTACATGTTACGGAATAATGAATCGGGATCTTATGGCATTTGGTTTGTATCTATCGAGATGTGTGTTTGAGGGGGGAAATACTAAGAAAGGTATATTACTTAATTATTCTGTAAATGATGTTCGTAGTGGATAGCCATCATTGAAGTTGGGCGACCATGCCAACCTGCGTCCTTCTTGCGCCGTCCTCCTGGAGGTAGGCGGGTCTTATTCTCAGCGAGCAGACCTGGCACCAAGCAGGGGCGGGAACAGCGCGCGCTCAGTGTGCTTTACAGCACAAAGTTACTTTGGTAACGCAGGGCAGGAGTTCGCGGTCCCAAGTGTTATGACTAAAAGTAATGGTATGTTACGTTAACGCAAAGAAAGAAGACGGCAACGGATACACTGCCCATCGCTTAATGTTCACAAAAAAAAAAAAAAAAAAAACTGTCAGTCTTGGGGAAGCTAATCCCGGAACTTGCAACGGTGCTAACGGGCTAACAATTAGCTAGCTTCGGGTTGACAGCGTGGGTACTGTCAGACGTGGATCTGCCCTAAATCCAAACTTTTAGTCCTTTTTTTGCTTAGTCCCTTTCTCGTGTGCGCGCTCACCCCACTTCTGGATCGGAGGGGAGTGCAAGCTTGAGTGAATTTGAACCACCTGTTGTTCAGAAATGTCTTCGAGGGGAGGCTTCTCGAGCTCTCCGATGAATGCGGGTATGAACCCTATGATCGCTGGCCACGCACCCGGGATGAGGATGCCAGGGATGCCAGGAATGCCGCATAACCCGGCGGGATACCACCGATCAATGAACAATGTCCCTCAGTATCACCAAGTAAGACTTTTGCCTATATCGGAGATGGTTTTTATCTTATTCGAATAACCCCATAATGCTGTTCGAAGATAAGCGGAAGAAGAGACAACTTGGGTTGCAATGGTGTTTGTTGAGTTGAGTGGAGCGTGTGTTGCACAATACCGTTCAACCTTAAAACGAGTGTTGCAGTATTGGTCTAAGTAGTTCAAATGCATATAATAATTTTCACATTTCAGGGTTTAGATTTCCGGACGTTTAATTAAAAAAAAAAAAGTGTGTGTGTGTGTGTGTGTGTGTGTTTGGGGGCGTGAGTCAGTTGACCAAAAAAGTATTGTCTCTACCATGTGTCACAAACAATGATGCATCATTTGCGTATGCTTCCTTCTCCACTTGTTCTACCCTCTCCAATTACCATCTGAAGAGTGAATTAAATTTACAGTTGTCACTGTCTTTATGTATCGTTAGGTATTTAATTTTCCATTTGTAAAAATGCAAAACAATAAATAAATGTTAATACAGTCAAATTTTTTGAAAATCTCAACCAGAGAAAGCTCATTTTCGTAACGTGTGTGTACAGTCCTCCCCAAGTCCGATGTAAACTGTGGATACCTTTCCCTACTCCAGCGCCCGGGAATGCAGCCCAACAGAGGAGGGGCCCCATTAGGGAGTATGGGGTCAATGGGGGGCCAGATGCCTGGGCCCTCCTATGGTGGAGGGAACATGGCCATGCGTCCATCCATGGGACCGGCAACAATGGACCCCTCCAGAAAACGGTTCCTTCACCAGCAGCAGCCTCAGGGGCCCATGGGGGGGACCCTAAGACGAGGGTGAGTGGCAGGGGTTATGGCCACATAGATTTGTGTAACCTGTATGTGTGTTGTAAAAAAATGAACTGATATGCTAAATGGGCATGTACGGTCAATTGTGTTTACTGTAATAACATGCGGGAGTGGGACGGGGACGGGGGTTAGGATGGTCTGAAAGTGGGCATGGTACTGGACTGGACCCAGCCCAAAGGTACTGGGTTGGGTATTAGGGTTATTGGGTTTGATCTCCAATGTCCAGAGTCTTGAGCAAGATGTCTGTATGCGTTACCTGTTCCCTACCTGTTCATTATCAATGAAGGGAAAATAATTAAAGTAATGTTTTTAATTTAATTCTAGTCTCACAAAGGATACTGTTTTTTTTTTCAGTTTTATGCAAAGTCTTCGATCTTTATCTGTTGCGACAAATCCCTTGAGGCAGTCTCAATGCTCACAAACCAACTCGCCCTGGAATAACCCAGTAGTAAATCAAATCTGCCCTGATTGGTAACTTGTGTTTTTCTGTTGTTTCTAAAAGAAAAGTGTCTAAAATAACTATTTCAAAGGCATTCCAGATAATCTTGCTGCGACCGCTACACTGAAACACCTTGTGCAAAGTCTGCATTCACCTGAGGTTAAACCCTGAGCTGTTCAAACATGATGGTCTTTGTTGTATTATTCTCAAGAAAAGCCATTGCTTAAAGCTGTAGTTGCAGTGGGGTTTAGTCTGCATCCATTTAAAATGTCGGGGACCTCTTTTCATTCTGGCAGAATGTTAGTCATATATATGTACCCTTGTAAAATTCTCTTTGGAATAACATCGTTCAAACTCAATACAATTATATTGATGATATATATTTAGATTGAAACAAGAAAAGTCACTTAAAATGTAAGTGAACCCCGTGTTTCAGGTGTTGAGCGATGTTTGTATGTGAAATGCGCCACACACCGTGGCGTTATGATGTGTCCGAAAAGCATATCCCTCTCTCGGACGAGAATATTCTAAATCAACCGCTGCTCAGACGGAGCTTCACACGTCCTTACACACACCATGGCGTCATTCAAGTGTCCGGGAAGCAAAATCAACCGCAGCCCAAACAGTATGCTATAAGGCATTTCTACATCACCAAAATAACTGTTAACTGTTACTGTTAACTGTTAATGCTACGACGGTAGCTTCGTAGCATCACCAAAAGAACGCTAGCAGGTAGCGAACCAGTTTGTCACCAGTTTGTCACCAGTTTGTGAATGTTCCACTAAGCTATGAAGCTAGCTTCGTAGCTTAGTGATAAAATGGCATAGATTACTATGTTGAAGATCATAAAAGACGTATTCCTACACTTAAAACAAAAAGATTTTGGGTTCTTTTTAACAAATGAGGCAGTTCATCAGTCAACATTAAATTTGACTGTTTTTGACCGATTTACGGCCCAGGGAGAAGACGTTCAGCATCATCACTTTACCATAAGACCAGCACAGAGCCAAGTGAGCAGAAGTGTCCTTAAGAACACAAGTGTCCCATGATCAAATCGGAACTTCTCCAAGCTTAATGGGAACTGCAGTGTACTTCTGCCCTATAAAACTGTCGAGCCTACAGGCCCAGAAGGGTTTGATCATTTCCGTCCACAACGAGGCCTTTTGTGTGCCACGGTTTGCGTTTGCTGTAACGACGGTGCCTTCACTGCACATTATGGAGCCACAGGGGCAGCAATTCCCCCCCCCCCATCACAGGAATTAGATTTACTTTTAATGAGGCAACAACGGCTTGTCCGGGAACAAAATGGCTTCTCATCTTCAAGTAAGCTGTGATGAGGATGATGAGTGGGAGCCTGGGTTCCAGTGGCAGTTAATGAAAGACAGCAGAGGGAATTGTTGGAGGTTTTCCTCGTTGCTTTTCTTTAAAAGGTTATCTAAGGTCGAACCGTGGATCTTACTTGGAGTAAATATATGTGTGTATGCTTTTGGTTAAACTTGTGGAAAACACAAGACTGAATACTTATGTAGTCTTGAATATAGAGCTATGTGTCGGGCTTCCAGATGTTTTCAAAGTATGAATCCATGATGTTCTCGAGATGGTGTTCTCTAATGATCTTTCTTCTTTCTATTTTCATTCTAGGGCTAAAAGACGCAAGATGGCCGATAAGGTCCTCCCACAAAGGGTAGGCCTACGGCAATTTGAGCACATTTGATGGGGAATTGTTTGGGTTGATTATGATTAATATTCATATTGTTAACGGGTCTATTTTAATACTATTATCCCACATGTTGCTAATGTTTTTATTCAAGCGATATCTTTCTTCAATGCAAAAGTTATCAAAGCGGGGCCCATTTATCAAAGATCCCTGAATAGAATAGTAAATGTTTTTTTTTGAATGCTTAGATCAGAGACCTGGTTCCTGAGTCCCAAGCGTACATGGACCTCCTGGCCTTCGAGAGGAAGCTGGACCAAACCATCGCCCGCAAACGCATGGAGATTCAGGAGGCCATCAAGAAACCCATCACGGTAAGTGATGCGTTTCAGGTGCTCTGAAGATGCAGAATGTACACTTTTACACCAAATTCTCAATTCAATATTACCAGTATTCTGTGGCACACTCAAACTTAAGATGTGTTTTCTAACGATGATTATTTAAATGTTACGAGAGCCTTTGCTAGGCTAATTAATAGGCTAGGCCAAAAATGCAATGCAAAAAAGGCTAGGCTGAACAGCTAGGAGTAACGATTAATAACGAGAGCAAAAAGTCATCACTAGAGCCAGCTCTCCAGCCAGGCTCCAGACCCCGTTTTTGGAGGGGGCCCTTGGTGAGTCACACACGTGTAACTATATTGGCTCCAGGTTTCAGCTCTCTACAGCAGCCTTTCCCAAACGTTTTTATTGGGTCGCCAATTGGCAGAGTAAAGAGCTGCCCCCCCCCCCCCCACCCACCCTCTCCCCCCCAAACTAGATCTGAAAACGTGAATATCTGTTATCCAATATCTTTATAACAAACCAAAGAAATAACGTTCAAACGACATAAACTGCGATTTGAGATGCGTGATTATTTTAATACACCACGCTACGCTGCTATACATTGACGTTCCAGGCGGGCGGCCGTTATTGTGAAACGCGTGGGGGGACTCCGCCTACCCGGGCCAGCCACTAAACGCTGGCGAACCAACGTATTTTAAGCACCCTTTCAACAGCAATGCACGACTGCGAAACACAAAGGCTTTTGACTTTGTTAATACCATTTTTAACAGCAAGAACAACATAAGGGGCGTCTCTTCCACCCAGCGCCATTTCAGCAGACTTGTTTTACCCGGAGGTCTTTTAGCAGGCAAGTGAAATCCGGCCACAGAGTTCGCACTTAAGTTTCAAGTGTGGACCTCAGCGCTGGGTTCCGATCTGGCGCATTCGATCACAAAAGTCGCATTGACACGACAAGCGTAACCAAGGTCTGCTGGTTTTTACTACACTTCCACGTGACACTTGTAACGCTGGTCCAAAAATGACTGCAACATTATGGTCTGAATCAGTCACTGTTCACAAATGGATCATTCCTCATAAAATGATTCCACATTTATAATATGTAGGCCTACCCTTTGTTTAACTACGCAGGCTATATGGATTACTGTATGAACTAAGAATGAACTAAAGGTACAAGAAGTGCTGGTTATTGATTTAATAATGACTTTACTTTAATAATAGCTACATTCAACCACATACACCTCAATCATTTATTCATTTAAGTGTTACATAAAACGTTTTTATTACACTTATTGTTATTATAAGGGTGATTATTGCTGAGATTTGGTTCTGTTCTGTGTACTTAATATACTTGACCGCCCTCCCCGTTCCAGCTGACCTAGTGAGTGTACAGCTTACTGCTCAGTTTTCAAGTTTATAGTGCAAGTTTGTAACGAGGTGGTGAGAAACGTAACATTACAATTTTTACCAAAAAAAAGGTTAGTTGTGTTCTTTATCGGTAGTTTATAAATGTAGATGTTATGGCAATTTCAGATGAGTTTCGAGGTGAGAAAGTTTGGGAAGCCCAGTGTTTCCAGTCTGGAAACAGGTTCCACCTGTTCCGTGGCCAGTGGACCGTATGTTGTCCTTAATGCCTTTTCATGGTCCTCCTGTGCTGGTTGACCAGAGGGCATGGTGGGGGGTGGGGGGGGGGGGGGGGGGGGGTAAATCTCCAACATTAAGATGGTGACGGAGAACTGGTCACAATAGTAATCTCTGTTCTGGGAAAAGTCATGACGAGATCTGCTTGTTCTCAAGGAGCAATTATGTGGGCTTGCTGTTTTCTTCATGCTCCCTCGGCTTGTTGGTTCTCTACTGGACATTAAATAAGTGGACTTTTTAACAGGAGATGATGACTGACTCTTCTGAATGTCTGATTAATCAACGTTTGTGAATCCTGTCCTCCACTCTCTCCTCTGAACTTGAACTTGAACATGAACTTGTCGCCGCCAGTTAACAGAACCCTGAGGGCCGTCTGTCCGTCTCATGTGTCCCCACAGCAGAAGCGCAAGTTGAGGATCTACATCTCCAACACGTTTTCCGCTGCCAAGCCAGAGGCTGAGGACCACGAGAAGGTGGCGTCCTGGGAGCTGAGGGTGGAGGGCAAACTTCTAGAGGAGGTAAACCAACCCTTGACTCATTTTCCCGGAAACCGTCGGATCTCTGTTTTGGTGTACCTACCTTTGGTTACCCTGGGATGATGACCTAGTTATGGTCGCTCAATCTTGTTGCCATGTTCAACGTCACTTTCCCTTGGCGATACCCAGGCTCTGGCCTGTTCCTAGCAATGGTTTTGGCCTACACAGGGCTCAAGACTGCGACCATTTATCATGTGGATGCTAGGACATTTTTTCCTAGGTCGCATCAGTGCCAGTATAGTTATATATATATATATATATATATATATATATATATATATATATGTTAGTATTTCATTTCGGAAACAGTCTAATTGGTTCAAACAGGTTTTTTTGTGTGCTGTGTAGTGGAAGTCAGTGGCTTTCGGATCCACTCTTCGTCGCACACCAGACCAGCCACGGAGCGCCGCGTCCGTAATAGAAGGACAATACACATCGGAAGACTTGATTTAGGTCTTTGTTCTGTGTTTAATCAAATGAGTGGCAATGGATGGCACTGCGATGCGTGCCAAGGTTTTGAGAAGGGCTGGATGTTTTGAGAAGTGCTGGATGTTTTAGCACGGCTGTTGTGCGTGCTCTATTTGAAACACGACCCACTTAAGTTTCAATGAAGACACTGGTTTGTTCATAAAAGGGAAAAAAAATTTGCACATTGTGCAAAGTTTCAATGAAATTGCACCGCAGCACTAGAGCTATTCAAGAGCATGCGAAGAAACGCACTACTCTGGATGACGGATCACCAGAAAAGCAAAATAAATCGTAATTGGAGTATATTACCCAATTAGCAGCCTGTTATTATTAGTAAGTAGAGCTTTTTGATATAGAAGCAGGAGCATGAACAGTTTGTTCGTGAGGAATGAGATGCCAAGGCGCTGGCGGTAAAAACATTATGCAATAAAGTCTAATAAAGGGGTGCGACCAAATTTGTTAGGGTGCCACCATTGAAAACATTTGAAAATGTTAGTCTTGAGTACTGCTACGTACACCAAGCCAAAGCACAAAGCACTTCCAGCCATAGTACGCTAGGCCAAACAATCCCGTTGCTTCGGAATCATGATGTTGCCTCAGAATCGTTGTTGTTGTATTCAACCCTGTTTCCCTTAGCAACAGGTTCTCGAGTTTTGTTCAGTGCCCTGTTGTCGTTTTTCTCCCCTGAGACCTGACTGCCTAGCACTGAAGTTCTGGTTCTGCTTTGACTCTTATTCTGACTATCCTGCCAAGGAACCAGATGTAAATGATCTGCATGCACTTTGCACGCCCAAACACGCACACAGCAGCGCTGAATGTGTCTGACCACGGGTTTCCCTTGAAAAAAGGAACTGAAACTGCTGATGGTTGTGTGTCTCAAGTTCTTAGATGCAACCGCCCTTCCTACAATCAACCGACAAAGTCTGTCGGTTGACAGCAATAAAGTTATTCTTATATTTTATATTCTTTGTACATGTTTCTGTTCATCGTGTTGTCCAACCCACAGCAATTTGTAGATTGTCCGTTTATAAGTAAAGTTTCATCATGTCCGTTTAAATAAAGGCATTTTCCGGTTCATCGTGCGGTTGCCCAACCGACAACCAGGACTGTCAGTTTAAGCAGCATTATGGACCGAAATAGCTTTCTGTTAAATGTGTCCTAGTCCTATTTATTTAAATTTTATTCTGGGGATGTTAAGGGTGGCAGGGATGGGAGGGAGACGAAGAGTCCTGTGTGGGAGGAAGGGAGGGGGCTGTGTTGCGTAACCCTGCATGTTTGGCAGGGCTGCAGCAAGTTAGGGGGGCACAGGGTGCAACCGCTAGCGCTCGGCTCTGGTCCGTTCTCTGGGTTTGTTCCTCCCCTCAGCGTCCTCCTCCCGGTGTGGTCGGAGCCAAAACAATGCAGCTGCGCTCTCGCTGTCACAACTCTGTAACGCAGAACAGCCTTCCCTTTTGTCTTGCTAAACAGTGTTGTTGCACAGCCCAGCGTTTACATGCGACGCCTTGTTTTAATGAGGGTGAATAAGCTGGTCACTTTCAAATGTTTTTAGCCAGGAATTGAAAGACCTTCAGATTATTGTTTTTCTTGTCGTGTTCTACTGAAAAGGATATGTTGAGATGGGCATTAGGGATTCAGAATGACTTAGGGGAATGTTTTGTTTCTGTTTTTATCTTTATTCTTGTCTCATTTTCATTTTTATTGCATCCTTTTGTCCGTAGTC
This sequence comes from Lota lota, assembly GCA_026745465.1. Taxonomy (NCBI): domain Eukaryota; kingdom Metazoa; phylum Chordata; class Actinopteri; order Gadiformes; family Lotidae; genus Lota; species Lota lota. The sequence goes on from JACYXH010000047.1 coordinate 2,095,133, forward strand.
TGGGAAGCAGAAGAGAAAGTTCTCGTCATTTTTCAAGAGCCTGGTCATCGAGCTTGACAAGGAGCTCTATGGACCTGACAACCACCTGGTGGAGGTACAGGGTTCTTCCTCCTTTAACACCACACCTCTGTCATCTTCTAAACAGCACCGTTCAATCCTGACAAATGGATCTTCTCCATTTGACTCCTCTCCCGAAATGAATGGTTCTGAGTATGTGAATCAACTAATGACGTGAAATCGTCCAAGCACTGCGCTGAACGAACACTGTCCATGTACCATTCATCTGTATGTAGCAGTGCTTTGACTTTGCTTTGGGTTTGGTTTTCATCCTTATGAAAGTAACCCCATCGATTGTCCGACCAATGACGTCATTGGTCGGACAAGAGCACATCGACCAACAAATCGGCCTTATTTATTAGGCGATATTATTATTAGTACGCCGAGGAAAGAAGTTGCACTCCTAACCCTCCCTGGAACGATCCCCCACTGGACCCCCCACTCTGCGCTCCTTCTCAAGAGTTCTTCTGTATTAATGATGGCCTGTTAAGCCCTTTGAGACTGTAACTGTGATTGAGGGCTATAACGATACATTTGACTTGGACTTGGCTTGCAAAAGATGTCAAAGCTTTATGCAGGATTATAACTATAATGATTTATTTCTTTGTACTTATGTTGCATATTGCTTTTTGGTCTTCTCTCGCTCGCTCGCTCGGCCAGTGGCACAGAATGGCCGCCACTCAGGAGACGGACGGCTTCCAGGTCAAGAGGCCCGGGGAGATCAACGTGAAGTGTACTCTGCTGCTAATGCTGGACCACCAGGTGTGGATCTGAGACAGCACACGCACACACAGACACACACACACACTATATTTATTTAGCTGACGCTTGTATCCAAAGCAACTTACAAAAAGGGCATTCAACCATGAAGATACAAACCCAGAAATTGCAAGAATTCTGAGAATACATCACATTTATCAGATAAGAAAACAGCTTCAAGTGCTAACCCTACTTAATTAAAATTGTTATGGGCCAAGATACAGTCTGAACAGATGAGTTTTCAGTCTGCGGTGGAAGATGTGTAGGGTTCCTACCAGGGCCCCTTAGGGCCCCTCATAGTGAGGGAGTAGCAGAGCATCGTGGACGAGCTAGGGTGTATGGTCTGACCCTCTCACCCCCATTCCCTCGCTGTCTCTTCCCTCCACCCAGCCCCCCCAGTATAAACTGGACCTGCGTCTGGCCAGGCTGCTGGGCGTCCACACCCAGACCAGAGCCAGTATCATGCAGGCGCTGTGGCTCTACATCAAGACCAACAAGCTGCAGGACTGCCACGAGAAGGAGTTCATCAACTGCAACCGCTACTTCAGACAGGTACCATATCCACAAACGGTCACATTCATAGTGCGTTACCTGGGCAGGAATCCCATTTTAAAGGCCGATCATGAATGGACCATAATTTAAAAGAGGAATATGACTTTCGCTAGGGTCTGTTTAGTGTGTCAGTCTGTTATTTTGGTCATGTGGGCTGGTTGCTTTGTTACTGATTGGTTGGTCGGTTCATTACTTGAGTACATTAGTGGTTTATTTTGTTTTAATAAAAATAGACTATTTGACCGTGTGCGTTTATCCTGGCTTCATTTGACTAGTAAAAGACAAACTAAAAGAAACCCCAATGCGATCAGCTTCAACCAAAGAACCTCAACTTGGGTCGTTAAGCTCTGCTTTTTGGTCCAACTTTATTGATACTCTCACACTGCTGACAGATCTTCGGCTGTGGTCGTATGAAGTTCTCTGAGATCCCCATGAAGCTGGCGGGTCTACTGCAGCACCCAGACCCCATCGTCATCAACCACCTCATCAGGTAGGCCAGGAGGGGGATCACATCACTGTTAGGTTATATCGCTATTCAACTAGCAAGGACATTTTGTGCTTTGTTTCTGAAGTGGATATTAAACCCCTAATCCTGGCAGGGGCAATGCCATGCTCTACATTTAAATGTGCATACATTTTGCGCAAGCTTTTATCCAAAGCGAATCCATAGTGAGGCTGAGAACAATCAAAGTGTACAATCAAAAGCTTGGCTAAAAGGCCAGGCTAAATATCAAAGCTAGGCTAAAAAGCTCTGCTAAAATATCAAAGCTAGGCTAAAAAGCTAGGCTAAAATATCCATTGTCATGCAGCCGTGCAAGGGCTCAAACAAGCGAGAGTGCGACTACCAGCGCTTCGACGCGAGGGACGACCCCACGAGGTCACCCCCTCCCAGCTCCGCCAAATCCATGTCGGTATTTGCGAGTAGTGTGCTTGCATTTGCAAGATGTATCTATGTATTTATCAAGTCACGTATCAGTTAAGAACAGCACTATAACGTGATGCAGCCTAACAGCCCTAACAAGTTAAGTAGATATGCCCCAGACTGTATCGTTTTTCATTTGAGGAGTTACAAAAGGAAAGGCCTACATTGTTTAGTAGGAAAGTCAGTTAGCGGTCTATATATTGTACAATTTGAGAGACATATGCATTTGAGAGTCTTTCAATATATTTAGTACCCTATACTTAATATATTATATATAATATATACAGACAGATGCATACACAGATACATTTCAAATTTTTGCTTTGGTGACCGTTGATCCTTTGCTTCCAGTGAAGCGTTTCTATCTGGTTCTGCTGGGTATGGATGGGGGTTCTGCTGGGTATGGATGGGGGTTCTGCTGGGTATGGATGGGGTTCTGCTGGGTATGGATGGGGTTCTGCTGGGTATGGATGGGGGTTCTGCTGGGTATGGATGGGGGTTCTGCTGGGTATGGATGGGGGTTCTGCTGGGAGTGGATGGGGGTTCTGCTGGGTGTGGATGGGGGTTCTGCTGGGTGTGGATGGGGTTCTGCTGGGTATGGATGGGGGTTCTGCTGGGTGTGGATGGGGTTCTGCTGGGTATGGATGGGGTTCTGCTGGGTATGGATGGGGGTTCTGCTGGGTATGGATGGGGGTTCTGCTGGGTATGGATGGGGGTTCTGCTGGGTATGGATGGGGTTCTGCTGGGTATGGATGGGGTTCTGCTGGGTATGGATGGGGGTTCTGCTGGGTATGGATGGGGGTTCTGCTGGTTATGGATGGGGGTTCTGGTGGTTATGGATGGGGTTCTGCTTGCCTCGGTTTGCAGAACCGCAGGCTTCGCTGCCGCCTTCATGATCATTTCATCTCGTGTCTTTTTTTATCTTTCCTGGATGAGACTTTTTTCGCGCCGATGGGGACTCGTGTCTTTTGTCCTAAAGAAACCGGAAAATACCAAAGCTAGGCTAAATTATCAAAACTTGGCAAAGCTTAAAAACCTAGGCTCAAAACACTCGTACACACTCTGGTTATTGTGTCAGGATTTATTGGTGCTGTGTGTATTCATTATCATGATGCTGACATAACGGTTTTCCCTGTCAGCGTGGAGTCGTTGGAGCAGAAGAAGACTGCGTGCTACGACATCGACGTGGAGGTGGACGACCCTCTGAAGGGTCAGATGAACGGCTTCCTGTCCTCCACCACCAACCAGCAGGAGATCGCCGTGCTAGAGATGAAGGTACGCACACATCTCCCCCGCAGAAACGGAAACACAGGACTTTAAAAAAAACGAAATAGAAAGACTATACAAATGGATGGTGGACAGTTTCAGCCTTCTTGTTTACATATTCATCCAAGAAAAATCGACCTTTGGGAGGCGAGACTGGCCCTTTATCCTAAGCTTGCACCAGTTGCCCAAGAACTGGTGTCTGCCGCAGCATCCTAAGCATTTGTTGAAAGAGTTTTCCCGGTCTGTGGATGGGCACCTATCCCATCGTAGACATAAACAAACATGGCCGCGACTTCTTAGTTATGTACCGTCTACACTTATCCGTTTATACATGAAAAGGGGTGTAGTGGGATGAAAGTATAGATTGTGTGCAAACAGAGCGTATCCTGCCCCATCGCGATGAGGTGTGTGTAGAAGACAAGTTGCCAATTTTTGGACTTTGCAACTCGTTGCTGTTTCTGGCCAAAACCAAAACATATGGGACAAGATGGACACATCCGTGTTTCCACCAAAATGACCCGGAGCTTTTAGTCCCGGGAACTACATTTCAAGGGACTAAAGGTTCCTTCAAGCCCCTTGTTGGCTGCGTTTCCACCGCGGTCTAAAGACCCGCGAAGGTTAATGAAGGTCCTTTTACATCTGGCACATTACGAATGAAGGACACGACAAAGCGAGATATACCGAGAGAAAAATCGGACCAACAAAATCGCGTCAACTATCAGTTACGACACGAATATGCAGCATTTTCCATTAATAATTGCGGCAGTGAAAAAGGCAGATGGATTCAACCCTCAACCTCCTAGAAGTGAATACGAGTTCGGTTTTTAATCCAAGTGTAAAATTGTGTAGCCACGGGCAGTTCGTGGATGATGGGGATTATGATAAGTGGGTGTGCATTATCTAATGCATCCATGTTTTGGAGATGTTAGTTCTTGAGTTTTTTTTCCCTGTTTGATAACTAAAAGTAGCCTATCACTCTTTCAGAGGAAGTTGGTATCCAAAACGAAACTGTTGCGTCATGTTATCATAAGCAACCAATATTCAAGTCCCGCAAACGTTGGCTTGTAGCGCCAACGGTCGCTCACTCACACACTGGTCGCTCACACACTGGTCGTTCACTCACACACTGGTCGCTCACACACACTGGTCGCTCACACACACTGGTCGTTCACTCACACACTGGTCGCTCACGCACACTGGTCGCTCACACACACTGGTCGCTCACACACACTGGTCGCTCACACACACTGGTCGCTCACTCCCACACTGGTCGCTCACACACACTGGTCGCTCACACACACTGGTCGCTCACACACTGGTCGCTCACACACACTGGTGGCTCACACACACTGGTCGCTCACACACACTGGTCGCTCACACACACTGGTCGCTCACTCACACACACTGGTCGCTCACACACACTGGTCGCTCACACACACTGGTCGCTCACACACACTGGTCGCTCACTCACACACTGGTCGCTCACACACACTGGTCGCTCACTCACACACACTGGTCGCTCACTCACACACTGGTCGCTCACACACACTGGTCGCTCACTCACACACACTGGTCGCTCACACACACACTGGTCGCTCACACACACACTGGTCGCTCACACACACACACTGGTCGCTCACACACACACTGGTCGCTCACACACACACTGGTCGCTCACTCACACACTGGTTGCTCACTCACACACTGGTCGCTCACTCACACACACTGGTCGCTCACTCACACACTGGTCGCTCACACACACACACTGGTCGCTCACTCACACACACTGGTCGCTCACTCACACACTGGTCGCTCACACACACACACTGGTCGCTCACTCACGCACTGGTCGCTCACTCACACACTGGTCGCTCACACACACTGGTCGCTCACACACACTGGTCGCTCACACACACACTGGTCGCTCACACACACACTGGTCGCTCACACACACACTGGTCGCTCACTCACACACTGGTCGCTCTCACACACACACTGGTCGCTCACTCACACACACTGGTCGCTCACTCACACACACTGGTCGCTCACTCACACACTGGTCGCTCACTCACACACTGGTCGCTCACACACACACACTGGTCGCTCACTCACACACACTGGTCGCTCTCACACACACACACTGGTCGCTCACACACACACTGGTCGCTCACACACACACTGGTCGCTCACTCACACACACTGGTCGCTCACTCACACACTGGTCGCTCACACACACAGGTCGCTCACACACACACTGGTCGCTCACACACACTGGTCGCTCACTCACACACACTGGTCGCTCACACACACACTGGTCGCTCACACACACACTGGTCGCTCACACACACTGGTCGCTCACACACACTGGTCGCTCACACACACTGGTCGCTCACACACACACTGGTCGCTCACCACACACACTGGTCTCTCACACACACACACTGGTCGCTCACATCAAGCACGTGGTCGCTCGTCGTTCACACACGGGTCGCTGCACACACACTGGCAGCTCAAACACACTGTCGCTCACACACACACTGGTCGCTCACACACACACTGGCTCGCTCACAACACACACTGGTCGCTCACATCACACACTGGTCGCTCTCACATCACTGGTCTCTCACTCAACACTGGTCGCTCACACACACACTGGTCGCTCACAGCACTCTGGTGCGGCTCACTCACACCAGCACTGGTCGCTCACACACACACACTGGTCGCTCACACACACACTGGTCGCTCACCACACACTTGGTCGCTCACACACACTGGTCGCTCACACACACTGGTCGCTCACACAAACACACTGGTCACACACACACTGGTCGCTCACACACACATGGTCGCTCACACACACACTGGTCGCTCACTCACACACTGGTCGCTCACACACACACTGGTCGCTCACACACACACTGGTCGCTCACTCACACACTGGTCGCTCACACACACTGGTCGCTCACACCACACTGGTCGCTCACACACACACTGGTCGCTCACTCACACACTGGTCGCTCACACACACACTGGTCGCTCACTCACACACTGGTCGCTCACACACTGGTTGCTCACACAGAGGTCACACACACACTGGTCGCTCACACACTGGTCGCTCACACAGAGGTCACACACACAGAGGTCACACACACAGAGGTCACACACACAGAGGTCACACACACAGAGGTCACACACACAGAGGTCACACACACAGAGGTCACACACACAGTGGTCGCTCACACACACTGGTCGCTCACACAGAGGTCACACACACACACTGGTCGCTCACACACACACTGGTCGCTCACACACACTGGTCGCTCACACACACTGGTCGCTCACTCACACACTGGTCGCTCAAACACACTGGTCGCTCACTCACACACTGGTCGCTCAAACACACTGGTCGCTCACTCACACACTGGTCGCTCACTCACACACTGGTCGCTCACACACACTGGTCGCTCACACACACTGGTCGCTCACACAGAGGTCACACACACACACACTGGTCGCTCACACACACTGGTCATTCAACGCACACGAACAAATTGCACAAGCGTGAAATAATGGCTGATGCTTTATTTAAATAAGATTTTAAAGCTATGGTTATAATGTTCACGTATGCCACCCACTGTGTGCCACCTGTTAACCTTTTCAGGCCCACATATTGGGTTTATTGTGTGAATCACAAACACAAGGAAATCCGGTGGGTGGTACTGAATACTTCCCATATCCGCCATGTTTATTCTCGCTCTCGCTCTCTGTTCCACCGTTCAGATCCACGAGACCATCGAGTCCATCAACCAGCTGAAGACCCAGAGAGACTTCATGCTGAGCTTCAGCAGCAACCCCCAGGACTTCATCCAGGACTGGCTCAAGTCCCAGAGCAGAGACCTGAAGGTTAGACCCACGCACCTGTCTCAGGGTTCCCAACAAAGAAAGGTTTGGCGGAGGGGGAAATGCTTCCGAGAAAGAGGCAAGCAATGGTGTAGGACTGTACCCTCAAATTTGAAGAGTTGAATCATCGTTACGAGTCGACTTAAATTCAGTCAGTGAAACAATCCTGGGTTTAATTTTTTTTATAATTTGCATTATAATAACCAAATAATCTTGCCTACTACTGTAGGCAAGATTCGACAGCTTCTAAGAGAGCAGAGGCAATGTTTTAAAAAGAAACACCCCAAAACAACTCAGGAGGTCAAACAGCCAAACTGTCCACAAGAAACGGATATTCTTGCATTTCATGCAGTAATACCTGATGGATGACTTTGCCATTTTTAACAAATTAAACTTAAATGGTAGCTCTAAGATCGCATAGCTTAAACTAAGCAAGAACTGACAATAAATGAATGTACCACGGGTAGCTTCAATATTTGCAAGAAAATCTAACCAATTTATTTTCATATTTTGTGTGTGTATGGAAATATTAACATGTGTTATATTACAGTTCATCTTTTAAAAAGCATTGCTTTAAACTCATAAGTCTCTGTATGTAAAACGCTTGTGTGTGAGAATGGCCAAAAGGTTGGGAACTATACAGTGTGTTCCCAGAAGAGCAAACCAAAATAGTTACGTACATCCGTACATAGTGTAGTTAACTACTAAAGCAATGGTGACTAGACAAAGGACTAGTATTGCCGCCTGTGTCAAAATGTTTACCTAACCAACTGTATAGTAACCCTTCAAATCTTTAGTTCAGGGAGAGACTCTTCTGAATGGCTTGTGAACGTATTGCAATGCACATTTTACAGCGGCGACCCAAGTGTGTTTTCTGTAAGGCTTTCCTCCACGGTGTGCCTGCGCGTAGTCACACCATGCAACCTGCCTCCCTGTTGTCTTTGTGTCCCAGCTGATGACGGACGTGGCGGGAAACCCGGAGGAGGAAAGGAGGGCGGAGTTCTACCAGTCACCCTGGTTACCAGAGGCTGTGGGCCGCTACGTCTACTCCAAGGTAGGCTCCACCCTGCCCCCTCACCCCCGTCACCTCTGCACCATAGCATGTCAACAGAGCTGGAGCATTCTTAATATGGCTTACAAAACAACATTTACCTAAGAAACACAGTTACCCACAATGCCCTTCATTTTCAATTGCTAAGAAAGCCACTCCTGTAGAGAATTTTATCATTTGCTTTATGGAAATAGGCCCATAATAACCCATGCACAGTTTTCTCAGCGGCCAAGAATCCACATTTAGAATGTAAATTAAGTATTGTAAGTGTTAAATTGAGCTAAACTGCAATTTAAAGCTCTTTTGAGGGATACCGAAGTGTGCTCGCGAATCAGGAACCTAGCAATGGAACAGAGCACACACAAACACACGTACACAAGCAAACAGACACACAGTCTCCCACACACTCACACACTAACCATGCAAAACACCATCTCCATTTCCAGGGAGGCCAAATACATACTGAAAGGCCTAATGGGACCACTGATTGGGATTCTAGCCATGATTCAGCGCTAAGACTCTCTTCTAGGTCTCGGTTGTGCTGGTGAATCTAGACGCAGTCTGTGGATCTTGACTCTGTCTGTCTGTCTGTCTGTCTGTCTGTCTGTCTGTCTGTCTGTCTGTCTGTCTCAGGTGCAGCAGAGGAGACAGGAGCTGGAACAGGTGTTGGGCATTCGGCTCACCTGAGCACATGGCCAATTCGGCGTTCTAGATTTCACACGCATTCTCTTTGTCTGTTGGGGATTTCCACACGTTCTGTGTTTCTGCTAGATTCGTTCCATTTTGTAATCCTTCATCGAATGTTTGTCATCGAATGTTTGCTTTCAGTTGCCACACAAGCTCAAGTCGTACACGGTTATCTTGCGGTACCCCGGACTGCAGCGTTTCCGTGGTTATCTCGCCCGTTGCCATGGTTTCTAGTCCCATGAATAATAATTTGGCCGCAAACTAAAACATTCTGTGATATTATTATATATTAATCAATACTATATCTATATCTATAGATATAGATAGCTAGATATGTGTGTGTGCGAGATATATATATATATATATATATATATATAAAAATGTTTGACATACTTTCTTCACTTTCTTGATGTTGAACCGATGGCTGGTTCAGCTCGGCCTTGTCTCACGCGCTGTGTTTGTGTCTGTGGTACGGTCTGCTTAAGCAGCGGTGCTTTTTTACCTTGTGGATTTTCGTGTGTGCGATCAGGAACAGTTGTGTTGTGTAGGTCATATTTTGAAAAGCCATATTCTGTAGAGGGAAATCAAAGCCAACATCTCGTCACATATCAGAGAGTGGGTGGGGGAGAATTGGTGTTTATTTCAAATATGTCCACTTTATTGCAATGGTATGTACATGTTTGTGATTGTTTTAAACTGTTTTGTTTATCTACTGATTTTATATTTCCAAACAACTCTGTAAATGCAATGTGCAACAATATTCAAAGACATTTCTTGTTCTTTTTTATTCGTTGTGGAATTCAGTTTTTACGGGGGGTCCACTTGTGTCCAGCTGCTTTTACTCAATAGAGTGAAAGAGTTTAGTTTTTTTTGTACCACTTGAATGTTGACATGCTGTTCCAGTGTGTTGTTAGGGAGTGTCCGTGTCTCCAAGCCAAGAGGGAAGGGAGTTCATGCTAAGCTAAGTCTTCCTGGAAGCTGTAACGCTTGAGTTGCATCCCCTGAAGTGGAACCGCTTTTGATTACACGCAATCACATTGTAGAAATGAACCATGTATTCCGATCGCATGGTTTGGCTTGTGTTGGGATCGTTAATGCTGTGTTTTTGGCAGTTGCTGTGTTTTGGGCAGGGATTGTGAAGCTAGTGGTACCCTGCAATGGGTTTAAACATTCCATGTTGTAGCGCTGTGTGAAACTGTTCTGATGAAACAGTTTAAAGTTTGTGAAATGGTGCTGTTTAACTTTTTTTTTTTCTATAAATGTTAATGAGGAATGTTTGCATGTTTTATGGTTCATCAAATGAACCATATTATCTTTTTATACCTTTTTGTAATATTTGAATAAAATATCCATGCAGAAGATTCTGTCACAAATTTTTATGAAATTGAATTATATATCCTCTACTAAGAGTCAGAATCTGAATGTGTTTTATTGGCAGGTAAGTTTGCACAGGAATTTTGGTGCAGTTACAAAAGACAACTTTAAAGGATGTTAAAGATATTTTTTATGTATATTATTCCTATGTTTTTATCAATTGATCTTTAATCTTTCTAATTTGTTACTTTCTGATGTGTGTGTGACACCTTATGGGAATAATACCTGATTTTCAAAAGATGGCAGGTTTAACCACTAAATGATTTACTAAAGCCATTACCCAGGCACACCTTCTATGTGCTGCTTTGTTGTAATATAATATGCCTTCATATGGCAGTGTTCATGCCCAGACTAGCTGTACAAATGTTCGAGGTTTCTCAGGACCGTTTGGAAGGAGAGACTCGTCTAGCCAGTCTCTGAAATTCTCGTTACAACTCACGTCAAGACTTTACTATGTTTGCATGCTGTACACATTCATTTCTGCTCATAATGCCGTGAATGAATTGAGATGAATCAATACGCTATAATTCTACAATACTATACAAAAATACTATTATATACTATACAAACACCATACTGTACTATAATGTGTGTGGGTGGGTGTGATACGTTTACATTTGGGAACGTGTATTGACGCATCAACGACTGTAGGGGGCGACGTGTCCAACGTTTTCAAATGATTTCCCAGAAAGAAGAATAAACCGGATGTGTGGGCCTGCGGCGGAAGTAGAAACTTCAAGATGAAGATGGATGTGGACGGAGCGGACCATGTAAGCATTTTTTATTTCATTTATAGTGCATCATCCCTGCTAATTTCTCTCAAAGCTAGCCCAAACATGTAGCATCACATACGAGGTAGTGGATGAGGTGTTAGTGAATGTACGTCGTGTTTTAAAGGGCAGGTTTACGAAAGCAGCCCCGACTCTGCCCTGTTTGCTGTATCATGGTAGCTAGCAGGCTAACGTCAACACCTCGGAGCTCACTTGTCACGTTTTCCTAGTCCACTGCTTTTTCGATCAACCTTTCGGGGTGTCGGTTGTAGACTCTAGAAACGAAACGTGTTCAATGTAAACAGGCAGGGAGCGTAGTATGCATGCATTTGTGCGTTTGGATGGACCTGCTGTCCAACACAACTCGTCTTCCAAGTATGACGTGATCTCAACGTATTATACCAACAAGTCTGCATCACTATCACTATCTATACAAGTCTGCATTACTATCACTATTTATACAAGTCTGCATTACTATCACTATTTATACAAGTATACATTATAATCAAAACTACATTTCTGCTTTCCAGTGTGAGTCTCCGAAGCTCCGTTACTTTATGTTGATCTTATTTATCCCAAGTAGCGTTACTGTTCGGACATGAAGGCTTTGGGGGGTGGGTCCACCGTGGACCCACCGTGGATCTGTGCTGCTCTTTCATTGATGCCTGTGTTCGCTTCTGGCAGATGGAAATGGGAGACTGCAAAGGAGGTTCCGGTCTCCGACAATACTACCTGTCCAAAATAGAAGAACTGCAGGTGAGCGACACATGAAACGCATACACGTCCCTTGTCTCGCATGGATTATTTGACGTGTTCGACTCAGATGTCCTTCTTAACTGTCACCATCGCTGTCAATCCAGCTGACTGTGAACGACAAGAGCCAGAATCTGAGGCGTCTGCAGGCACAGAGAAATGAGCTCAACGCAAAAGGTATGTCGCACTACTGAAACTCACAATAGTTTGTCATCTCTCTTAAGGGCTTTGCAATTATTCAAAATGAGCGTTTATGGTCTTTGTAACTGTATTGTATCTGCATGAAGATTCTGTCTCATCGTGATGCCCAATTTGAGATTTGTAACGAGAGAGAGAAAGGGAAATTAGTTTGTCTGATTCCATACTTTACATTTCCATATACTTCAATGTAGTGATTGTTAGTTAGACTATTAGAGTGGTATTTTTGAATTCATAAGTATTAAGTGCAAACTTCTCCATTAATGTCATAACAAATGTCTCTGTGTTGCCCATCCCTAATGTGTGTTGATTTCTGAACTTGGTGGCGCGGTAGCTAAGGGTTTTGCTGTATTACAGTGCGTTTGTGGCGCAGTAGCTAAGGGTTTTGCTGTATTACAGTGCGTTTGTGGCGCGGTAGCTAAGGGTTTTGCTGTATTACAGTGCGTTTGTGGCGCGGTAGCTAAGGGTTTTGCTGTATTACAGTGCGTTTGTGGCACGGTAGCTAAGGGTTTTGCTGTATTACAGTGCGTTTGTGGCGCGGTAGCTAAGGGTTTTGCTGTATTAGTGTGTTTGTGGTGCGGTAGCTAAGGGTTTTGCTATATTACAGTGCGTTTGTTGCGCGAGGAGCTGCAGCTACTGCAGGAGCAGGGCTCCTACGTGGGAGAGGTGGTCCGTGCGATGGACAAAAAGAAAGTGCTCGTCAAGGTATCTATCTCTTTGCCCTCACATCTTTTTATATGTTCGGTTGCTTAATGTGTCGCCTCTCCAATGTGCTTTTGATTTGTATTTGAATTGTTAAGCATGACTATGTGTGAGAAATGTGTACATATGGGGATTTAGTCCATGAAAATACTGGTTGGATTTGTAATCTATTTCAAGTCACATGTCTGCAATAACAGCCATTAGCATTCAACCATCTGTAAACCAGACTGTGTTTGGTTCTAGAGAGAGGACTATCTGGCAGGTGCTAAACTACTTCTCTCTCTTCTTCCCTGGCAGGTGCACCCAGAGGGCAAGTTTGTTGTCGATGTGGACAAAAACATTGACATCAATGATGTAAGAGCATTGACCTTTCTGGAATGTATTTATGGTTTTTATTTACATTTAGTTAAGCAAACTATTTAATCTAACACAAGTACAAGTTAGGCTGAAAACAATAACAAATGTGGAGTAGCTACAAAATATATATTTTATATATATATTTTGCTTACTTCACCTATTTAAAAATACTTCAAATAAGTTGCGTAATTATTCATTTGATTTACGTTTATTGGGGTGGAACGGTTCTCAGAATTCACGGTTCGGTTCATATCACGGTTTTGGGTTCAGTACGGTGTGTTTTTGGTAAGGCAGGGAATGACAAAGTGACTATAATTTTTATTTTATATATATATATTATAGGGTTCTCCCCAAACTATACAAACGGGGGTGCTGCGGCACCATGTCACATTTTAAAATGGGGCTGTCGCGACGATGACATTTCATGCCTGCAACGGTCTAATTGGTTGAATACACGCGTTAAACCAGCAAAACAGCAATATCCCGCAAGTGCTGTGTGGAGGAAGCCAGACGAGCCACGGAGAGCCGCGTCGGGCCGCATGGCGTCGAGGTCTTCCGTGTTCAATATAACGATGGGTCATGGCGCTGCAATGTGCGCCACGGTTTTGAGCAGTGCTGGAAGTTCTAGCGTGGCTGTATGGCGGCGCCGGTGTTTGAGCTTTCGTGGGAAGCACGACCCAAGTTCCAATGAAGACGCGCTGCTTTTGAATGTATGGGGGTACTTCAAATGGTCATAAAACTAAAAAGATGGTTTCTACATCGCAATTAAGTTGCACCGCAGCACTAATGCTATTCACCTAGCATGCGAAGAAATGCGCTCTTGTAGATGAAGGAACGTAGGAGGAGGAGCGGTGACAGTTGGTTCGTGAGGAAAGCGATGTAGAGGCGCTGGCGGTAGAAGAAAAAAGAGGACCACTTATGATAAAAGCACTTCACAACTTATTTAAAGTGAGTGGATCTTTTTAAAATGAAGGTACACAGGTGGACGGTACGCGACAACGGACATGCCCGTACTGCGACAAAGCGCCGAGAAAGCAACCAAATTTGTTAGGGCGCCACCAGTAGAAAAGGTCAGTAGAAAAGGTTAGTCTTGAGCTTAGGCTTGAGTTTCCCTTGAGTTTCCCTGGGTACCGTAACTACGGCGCGGCACTTTCTTTGAACTGACCAACACACGCATGCCCCGAACCGCGACCAGCGAGCCGAACTGTTCGGATTTTGTACTGGAACCGTTCCGTCCCTAGTTTGTATTATTCCTGACTTTCAAATGACTTTCAATGCATCAGTACTTCCTAATGGAACCCCCCCCCCCCCCCCCCCCCCCTTCGACCAGGTGACTCCGAACTGCCGCGTGGCCCTGCGTAACGACAGCTACACCCTGCACAAGATCCTTCCCAACAAGGTGGACCCCCTGGTGTCCCTGATGATGGTGGAGAAGGTGCCCGACTCCACCTACGAGATGATCGGTGGCCTGGACAAGCAGATCAAGGAGATCAAGGAAGTGATCGAGCTGCCGGTCAAGCACCCTGAGCTCTTCGAGGCTCTGGGCATCGCACAGCCCAAGGTGGGTGAAACCTCTAGAGCTGGGGGGGGTGGGGGGTGGTTGGTGACAGCCAAATGACTCACCGTTTCATAGGACTAGACTGGTGCTGGGTGGTACTTACAGCTAAATAACTTACCTTTTCATAGTATTACTACAGCTGGGTGGGACTGAAAGCTAAATAACTTACCTTTTCATAGTTTTACTACAGCTGGGTGGTACTGAGAGCTAAATAATTATGAGTCAATATTACATTACTTTGTCATAGCGTTGCTACAGCCTCACGGTGTTGCCGGCACCATAACTTTAACCTGGGCGGGCTGTATCGACGGCACCATAACTGCGTGCGTGTGTCCCCCCCCCCCCCTCTTCCCCCCCAGGGAGTGCTTCTGTACGGCCCTCCCGGCACAGGGAAGACCCTGCTGGCCCGAGCCGTGGCCCACCACACGGACTGCACCTTCATCCGGGTGTCGGGCTCGGAGCTGGTCCAGAAGTTCATCGGAGAGGGTGAGCTTCAGTGGCGTCGGTGTAGCGCCAAGCTCATGGATGGGCCTTCGCTTACTAAATACGCACGGCGGTATCCCGTCTGGGGGCGGAACAAAAGCGCACCTTGCCGTGTGTGTGTGTGTGTGTGTGTGTGTGTGTGTGTGTGTGTGTGTGTGTGTGTGTGTGTGTGTGTGTGTGTGTGTGTGTGTGTGTGTGTGTGTGTGTGTGTGTGTGTGTGTGTGTGTGTGCGCGCTGTCAAAATCGAAACCTCAACGACATTCAGACTCCTGCCCAGCGCAACAAGATATTCGGATGGATCCTGGCACATGGGTTCACTTTTGTTTTCTGAGGGACACATCACCCAACGACTGCGTCCCGATTTGACACCTGTATTCCTCTTATTTCCCCCCCCCAGGTGCTCGCATGGTGAGAGAGCTCTTCGTCATGGCCCGGGAGCACGCTCCCTCCATCATCTTCATGGACGAGATCGACTCGATCGGCTCGTCGCGTCTGGAGGGGGGCTCGGGGGGGGACAGCGAGGTGCAGAGGACCATGCTGGAGCTCCTCAACCAGCTGGACGGCTTCGAGGCCACCAAGAACATCAAGGTGCCATAACCACACACACACACACACACACACACACACACACACACACACACACACACACACACACACACACACACACACACACACACACACACACACACACACACACACACACACACACAGGCCTATTTTAAACACAGTACGGAACATCGGGCTGCTTTGTATTTGTGCGGCAGTCTTATTCGAGTATCAATATCTGGACGTTTAAGGGTGATGTAGGTCCCATGCGAGAGTTAGTGAGTGAGCGAGAGATGCAGTCAACTCAAAAGCAGATGTTATAGCAGCGCACATCACTCAGTAATGGCTGATAACTGGTGGCCATGGCATTCCTGACAAATGACACTCAAATAACAGTTCTTGAATCTTACCTTTTCTAATGATTGTTACAAATTGACCTTTCATGGCTCTTTATTTAAATGGACATCCTAAGCTACTGATTATTTAAGCCTGGTTATTAAAGCAGCAACACTGAAATGAAGGCGTTGAAAAAGTCACGTTCGCTCGCTTTTAAAAGTCTGCGCTGAAGACTAAAAGTAACGTAGTATGGTTGGACTCAGAATGTGCTACCCAGACCAAAAGCGGCTTCCGTGACATTACCGGTGCTTCCGAGTCCACCTGCAATGACTCCTTCCTCCCGGTCTCTCCCAGGTCATCATGGCCACCAACCGCATCGACATCCTGGACTCTGCTCTCCTCCGGCCCGGCCGCATCGACAGGAAGATCGAGTTCCCTCCTCCCAACGAGGCGGTGAGTGCTGGCCATGCCCCACCGACACCACATTCAAGCGCCGCCTTGGCATTTCAGGGGCGCGCCCGTTCTATTTGTACAGCCGCCCACAGTACGGCCTCAAAGGGTTTTCCCAGACCGAAGTGACCCGCTTCATTTTGTCACAACATCCCTGCTCTCTCCAACTTGATGAGCGTTATTATGTACACCTCATCAGTGGGTTCCCAAGCTGAGACAATTTGGAGTAAAAAAAAGTAAAAAAATAAAGAGTCACATCCTTATCCCTGACATTTTCCGTAATATCGCAAGCGTTTGGGTGTGTAGTAAGTCAAATGTTTTGCTCCAGGCCCGTCTGGACATCCTGAAGATCCACTCGAGGAAGATGAACCTGACCCGTGGGATCAACCTGAGGAAGATCGCCGAGCTGATGCCCGGAGCCTCCGGCGCCGAGGTTAAGGTGAGAATGTGGTGAACCCACCACCAGACCCAGAGCCGGGATCAGAGGTGGGCTCTGCCCCGTGGAAGATCCTCTTTCTGGAAAGATGATCTTGAAACGGCGTTCAAATGCACTGCTGAGAAGCGATTGGTGTGTCACAGCCAACTGGAAATACATGGGATGTTCGATGTGCATCTATTTATGTCCGGGCTAAACCAGATGTCATTGGTCTATTCATTTTTTTTTTTTTACAAACAATATGAAGGTTGTTGCAAAGTATAAAGGAAAAACGTTGTAACTCGATCTTTAGTATAATACCATATGAATGTAAGTGCTACTGTTTGTGTAAACGCAAACATCAGAGACCAAGATCAGCATACTACTGCTCTTCATCCCTATTGTACACAAGGTTAAAACCAGACTGGCATAGCAGTTGTTTGGACTCTAGATGGCAGCACGTGTTCTTGTGTGCAGTTCAACTAGTTTCCGGCATGGTATGATAATAACGTGTGTGTGTGTGTTTCAGGGCGTGTGCACAGAGTCTGGGATGTACGCCCTGAGAGAACGACGAGTCCATGTCAACCAGGAGGACTTTGAGATGGCCGTGGCCAAGGTTTGTCACACACACACACACACACACACACACACACACACACACACACACACACACACACACACACACACACACACACACACACACACACACACACACACACACACACACACACACACACACACACACACACACACACACACACACACACACACACACACACACACACACACACACACCTCGCCGTGGGTTTATTTCCACGATTTGTGTCTTCATTCAAAGGCAACATTGCCCATCAGGAGTTTACATTTTACCAACAAGATAAATTCTACTAGTACATTTTATTTTACCTTCAGTTGACAATAATGCGTAACTGACCTTGTTGAAATTGTACAGTGATATCGGCGACTTTTGACGTTAAATGTTTATGCGTGACCCAATCACGCTTATGCAAAATACCCGCGGTGCTTTCTGACCATCGTATGGATTTGAATGCCTTCTTAAACCCATCGTTTGTCCCCCAGGTGATGCAGAAAGATAGTGAGAAGAATATGTCCATCAAGAAGCTGTGGAAGTAAACAGACCTTTTAATGTTTAGGTTTTGCCTCGTGCAGGTACACCTTCGCCAACAAAGTAGTGTATATTTCTTCTTTTTTGTTTTGCCTTGTACTCGTAGCCTTGAAATAAAATTCAAGTTTGTCCCCCATTAAAGTATCTGGTGTCTGTTGGACTTATTTACCTCAATGTCTGTGGGGGGGGAAAATGCAGCCCAGAGACTTGTTCGCCTTTTATTTATTTGAAGGAATTCACGTCCATGATTGGAAGTCTGGTGAATGTTCATTTGCAGAGGTCCAATGTTTTCGTTGTACATCCATTGATTATGCATATTGTTTATGGCACAGTTTATGTTTCCTGATAACTAGTGGTATAGTTGGTCAAATCAAAGTGGCAACCATTTTTAACACAACCTTAAAAATAACTCATCCCTAAAACATGCCCAGCTACATTTACAACATTCAAGATATGTTCCATAGTTCTCAAGGTGACCTTGAGTTAAAACAGTAAGCAGCCACTAAATCGAACCTCATTGGCACACAGACGTGATTTGTAATGGCAGTTTTCAATTGGCTCACATCGGTGTCAGGTGATGTTATTTGCCGCACAAGGTAGTATGTGACATCACGTGGCACCGGCTTCAACCAATCAGAAACGGCAATTTGTGAACCTGTTTATTGGTTTGCGACTAGGTTGAGATGTTCAGTGTTTGGTAACTGAAGGGGAAACGGTCCAGATGTGATTCAATGAAAGAAAATAAACCGTTGTTTTTATTTTGGTACAAACAGTCACATTATTTCACAGAAAAGATTGCGTAGGCTACTATGGCAGTGATGTGGATCCAGCAGTGCCTTAACAACCCCCCCCCCCCCCCCCCCCCCCTGTGGTCCCACTGGGTCTCACTAGTCCTGCTGCAGTCATGGTCACCCCCCCCCCCCCCCCCCCCCCCCCGTGGTCCTACTGGGTCTCACTAGTCCTGCTGCAGTCATGGTAACCCCCCCCCCCCCCCCCCCGTGGTCCTACTGGGTCTCACTAGTCCTGCTGTGGTCATGGTCACCCCCCCCCCACCCGGTCCTACTGGGTCTCACTAGTCCTGCTGCAGTCATGGTAACCCCCCCCCCCGTGGTCCTACTGGGTCTCACTAGTCCTGCTGTGGTCATGGTCACCCCCCCCCCACCCGGTCCTACTGGGTCTCACTAGTCCTGCTGCAGTCATGGTTCCCCCCCCCCCCATCCATCCAGTAGCACCCCGGCTAGGACTAGGCCCTGACCCAGGAGATGGGCACCCAGTGGGGCTTGGACTAGGCCCTGACCCAGGAGATGGGCACCCAGTGGGGCTCGGACTAGGCCCTGACCCAGGAGATGGGCACCCAGTGGGGCTCGGACTAGGCCCTGACCCAGGAGATGGGCACCCAGTGGGGCTCGGACTAGGCCCTGACCCAGGAGATGGGCACCCAGTGGGGCTCGGACTAGGCCCTGACCCAGGAGATGGGCACCCAGTGGGGCTCGGACGCCACCCTCTCCAGCACGCCCTGCAGCTCCTGCAGGGCCCCGGCGGGCTCCTCCTTCACCAGGACGTAGTCCACCCAGTGGCCGTGGAGCTCGTCCATCTGCTCTGCTGACTGCCTCATCTCCTCCAGGTCCTCCTCCTTGGGGGGCACAGCCAAACGGGGAGACACGCGGTGAGACATGGAGGGACATTGACCACCGGTCCTGGTCGTTGTCGTTGACGTGAATACGTTCATTATAACGTCCTCCGCAGTGGACGTTCAGGTTGAATAAAACGAACAGCATGGAAAGCAGCGTTTGTCAAAATTGTAATGGCCTAGGCATAGAGTAAAAACTAAAATGGTATGTCCAGTGACAAATGAATAAATAAAAGCCTTAATTCAAGGCTCTACAATACCGCAAGTGCGTACATTCCTAGCGTGTGGTCACAGTGGGACTTGAACCCCTAACCCTGGCAGTGTGAATGCCACGCTCTAAAGGCCGAGCTACCCGGGACTACGTAATAATCCCATGTCCGGTAGACAGGTGGCTGTCTTCGCCAAACCGTGGGTCTCCATTGCAACTCACCGTGACTGACATGCTCAGCGAGGAGGTGGAGCCTAAGCGCCTGCAGTGGCTGCTGGGAACCCGAGGCCTCACAAAGACGACATAGGGTTTAAACTCTGCCGTGCGCAGGCTAATCAACGCCTGAACATGGGATGGAAAAGAATCAAATACTAATAAATAAGAACACGCCAGCCAGGTCAAATAACATGCAAATCAACACAAACAAATGTGTGTTTGTGACATACAAATTTGGCATTGACTTATGTATGTATACAGTATAGATGTGTTTTACTGGGTGTCTGATTTGAGTAAAGTATATACAGACATCATATGATAGCTCATATTTTCATTATATCTTGAATGAAAGTCATTCATTAATAATTTAACAAAATGTCGTACTTTTAGTTTAAATATACCTTCACCTTTATCGTCAACCTTCTCGAATGAAGGCTGAATCGGATCCCTTACTCGTTGAAAATTTTATATATCCCCGCTGTAGGCTGAATCAAACCAATCCCATCAAGATGGCGTCTGCTGAGACGCGTGCACACTGACCTCGGCGTGCACGTCCACCAGACACACTTTGTTGCGGTCCAGAACGCTGCGGATGGACTCCAGACTGGTGCCGTACAGGTTGTCCTTGTACTCGCCAAACTCGATGAACCTGGAGAGGAAACGCCCCCGCGCTGGATCACACCGTTGCTCGCCCTTTCAGACTACAACTAACTGGTTCCTCGTTTTGAACATGACCACAAGGGTTGAAAGAATATAAATGTATCCTGGTGTATTGTATCCTGCCCTGCCTATCGTTTTATAGTATTTTAACCATGGCTCATCTATTCCATTCTATGTAATTGTAATAAAAATATATATCTCCTCAAAAAGTAATTCCAGGAATCCGTTACCTTTGGGCTTGGAATCAACCTCCTGAACCACACCATCCTGCCCTCTTTACGTCATCATATATTTCTAATCCATGTGTACAAAATATAAATTATTGACGCGTCAGTAAGTCACAGTCAGTTTCTTTGGCTTATGAACATCTGCGGAATGACTGAATCGAAAACATGACACAAACATGCCTGAATGGTGTGAACGGGGCCTCAAACCCCGTGCGGTGATTCAATTTCTGATCTTGGACATTAAAAACAAAAACCGCTCACTTGTCGTTCTGCACATCAAGCTCAAAGGCTGTCTTGGTGATGAAGTGGTACTCTACGCCCTCCCGCTCGTGAGACCTCCTCGTTCGGGTCGTGTCTGCCATTCCAGACAAAAAAAAAATGAAATGCGTCAAAGAAAGGACAACCGTTCAGTGGCTCCAACGCGCTGCAGAGGCCCTGTGGCCCTATGCCACACGTCGTTCATGTCAGCCTTCAGTTCGGTTTTTATTTTTTAAATAACGGTGTAAACGTTGTAAATGTCTCGACCGCATCGCCGTCCCGTTTTGTTTAGAGCGGTTTGAAACGCTGGGAGTGAACCTCGTCCACCCCACGGCTCAATCATCACAGTTCATTTGTCTGTAGAAATACGAAGAATGTTCGGAGGATAATCATCCAAAGTGATGTCTTCAGTAAAAACGTCACACTGCATATTTAAAGATGGACTTCTGAATACCATTTGGACAGTTAGCTGTTATACATTGCAGCACAAATTGTACGCATGAATCCAGTTGGACAGCAGTACTCACGAGGCACAGCCAGACCATAATGTCTGGGATTCTCCGCTATCACCTTCTGCTTGAGCTCATTGATCCGGGCCCCGAGGGATCCTGAGGGCCAAAACACACAACAAGGGAACATAGACAGCACATTGTGAAAAACTACTGCTGATACATGACTTTCAGTTCAAGTAAATGTATAAAAGACTGAAGTAAGGTAACAACGGAGCTGTGACATAACTTGACTAGGTAAACTGCGGATAGTGGGGCTCGAACGCAAACCCTTTTGGCGGTGAGTCCAACCCCCTAAACTAACCGCTACGCTATCCTTCCCGCAGGATCTTCCAAAAATGGCGGGAACCCAGTCACAAAGCGCGCTCCCACCTATCAACACGATGAGCCGCGACCTTTCCCCTCGGCGTGTCTGGTAGCGCACCACTTCCTCGTAGATCAGGAAGTCGGTTTGGGCGGCGTCGGGCGTGCGAGGGTCCACCGGTGATCCTCCCTGGCGGTCCTTCCTGAGACGAAAACTCCTCCGCAGGCCGGCTGCCGTCGAATGAAGATCGGAAGGGAGGGTTAAGAAAGGTTTGAAACAAGCGTACGTACACACCAAAACGAATTCAATAAAAAACACCGTAAGCCGTAAAAATAAAAACCAACAAAAAAGCAGCAGGACAAACTTCAATAGACGGATTTCTTCTCCGACATTTTTCATGTAACAAACTAAAAACGCAAAAGAAAAAGAAGATATAAAGGCAAACTGAAAACAACCAACAAGACACACTAAAAGAACGGCAGCGGTAGAAACGTCATTGAACAGTACCTGAGTAAAAATCCCATGAGAAGGCATTGCCACAGGAGACGGGGGCCTTATTCTTGGGAGAAACTACAGCTAAGGTTAGAGGACCGTTCAGCGTCAAAGCGGCCCGGTGGGTCTCCACCACAACACGGAAGCTAGCGACGCTGGAAGCCATGCATTACCGGTTCTACCTTCTGTCGGAACATACAACTGGAGCATGAAGCACGATGATGTGCCTGTAGCATGTAGCAAGATAACATGCCTGTAGCATGTAGCAAGATAACATGCCTGTAGCATGTAGCACGATGACGTGCCTGTAGCATGTATCACCATGACGTGCCTGTAGCATGTAGCACCATGACGTGCCTGTAGCATGTAGCATGATGACACGCCTGTAGCATGTAGCACGATGACGTGCCTGTAGCATATAACACGATGACACGCCTGTAGCATGTAGCATGATGACGCGCCTGTAGCATGTAGCACGATGACACGCCTGTAGCATGTAACACGATGACACGCCTGTAGCATGTAGCACGATGACACGCCTGTAGCACGATGACATGCCTGTAGCACGATGACACGCCTGTAGCCTTTAGCACGATGTAGCATTAAGCGCAAAGATATGCTTGTAGCCTATAGCATGACACGCTTGTAGCATGAAGCGCGTTGAGACGCCTGTAGCATGTAACGCGATGAGAGTTAAAAGCTAAATGAGCTGCGATGAGGTGTAGCATGACACACCATGTGAGAAGTGGTATAAGACTACAGTTCACGCACAACCGTACTACGTACCACAACTATACTACCATGTACTGTTTAAAGTACCATACTCAATATGCAAATGACACGGTAATAACCAAGGTTAAATACCCAATAACCAATGCAATGACCATTGTTCGTTTGCCCAGAAACTATACAAATCCAACCTAAACAAGGAACAACAAATGAGTAAGAGTTTGTGGCCCATATCCATCCCGCAGCAAACAAACAAGCAAATCAGTCCCTTGAAATTGTATGACTAGCTTGTTGATGCTAGCAATAATTTGTCCATGTTAATAAATCTCAGGTTAAAATTATAGCCATGATGCAGTGTAGCAGTGAATTCACAGTGAGTGTTCATCCATTCATCCAATTAATCATTTCACTGAACAAATATTGAAAGTGGCTACATTTATTAGTCAACTATTTAAACGAGCAAATTCGTTAATGAATCAATCAACCATCAATTATCGAATTCCTCCTCACCTATATCATGTCCCCGATCACTGTCACAGTCTTCTGTTGGGAGGCAAGCAGGGGGAGAGGTTAGGGGGCAGGAGGGAGGGGCCGGGGGCTGGAATGAGTGTTCAGGGTCAAGGGTCGATGCTTGGTGGTATGGATGAGAAAGGTCCATACAGGTAATACAAGTATGAAAGAACACATCCGGGCATTGTGGGTACATAAAGACGATGAAAACACCATTTAAAGATCCCACAAATCATTCACGTATATTAGCATATCAGACTGGGAAAATTCAATCTAGTTGGGACAACATTTTACCAATCAACAATTTATATTTGCAGCGTGTTGCAGATGACTCCCTCTCTTCAGTGGATGCATATACAATCTCTCAATAAAATGTTCTTTATGGTCCACTTCCAAGCTTCCAAGAAGAGTTAACCATAGCAAAAACATCTGAGCCGGTCTCAGACTTTATTCTGTGTTTGAGGATCTAAAATGTTGCTTTTTATGGATTATGACTTTTGACATACCCACCTTTATCAGCACGATCGCCTGGCGTTAGCAATGCAAGGAATCAAACAGGTCATTAAACAGTGGAATATCATAGGCACATTCATATATATGACAATATGTGGACCCATGTCTGAATGGGGACCTATGGTGACACATCAGACCTATGGGCAGAGGTGTATAGTAGGAGTAAACACAGTCTGAATGGGGACCTATGGTGACACATCAGACCTATGGGCAGAGGTGTATAGTAGGAGTAAACAGTCTGAATGGGGACCTATGGTGACACATCAGACCTATGGGCAGAGGTGTATAGTAGGAGTAAACAGTCTGAATGGGGACCTATGGTGACACATCAGACCTATGGGCAGAGGTGTATAGTAGGAGTAAACACAGTCTGAATGGGGACCTATGGTGACACATCAGACCTATGGGCAGAGGTGTATAGTAGGAGTAAACAGTCTGAATGGGGACCTATGGTGACACATCAGACCTATGGGCAGAGGTGTATAGTAGGAGTAAACACAGTCTGAATGGGGACCTATGGTGACACATCAGACCTATGGGCAGAGGTGTATAGTAGGAGTAAACACAGTCTGAATGGGGACCTATGGTGACACATCAGACCTATGGGCAGAGGTGTATAGTAGGAGTAAACACAGTCTGAATGGGGACCTATGGTGACACATCAGACCTATGGGCAGAGGTGTATAATAGGAGTAAACACAGTCTGAATGGGGACCTATGGTGACACATCAGACCTATGGGCAGAGGTGTATAGTAGGAGTAAACAGTCTGAATGGGGACCTATGGTGACACATCAGACCTATGGGCAGAGGTGTATAGTAGGAGTAAACACAGTCTGAATGGGGACCTATGGTGACACATCAGACCTATGAGCAGAGGTGTATAGTAGGAGTAACCACAGTCTGAATGGGGACCTATGGTGACACATCAGACCTATGGGCAGAGGTGTATAATAGGAGTAAACACAGTCTGAATGGGGACCTATGGTGACACATCAGACCTATGGGCAGAGGTGTATAATAGGAGTAAACACAGTCTGAATGGGGACCTATGGTGACACATCAGACCTATGGGCAGAGGTGTATAGTAGGAGTAAACAGTCTGAATGGGGACCTATGGTGACACATCAGACCTATGGGCAGAGGTGTATAGTAGGAGTAAACACAGTCTGAATGGGGACCTATGGTGACACATCAGACCTATGGGCAGAGGTGTATAGTAGGAGTAAACACAGTCTGAATGGGGACCTATGGTGACACATCAGACCTATGGGCAGAGGTGTATAGTAGGAGTAAACAGTCTGAATGGGGACCTATGGTGATACATCAGACCTATGGGCAGAGGTGTATAGTAGGAGTAAACACAGTCTGAATGGGGACCTATGGTGACACATCAGACCTATGAGCAGAGGTGTATAGTAGGAGTAACCACAGTCTGAATGGGGACCTATGGTGACACATCAGACCTATGGGCAGAGGTGTATAATAGGAGTAAACACAGTCTGAATGGGGACCTATGGTGACACATCAGACCTATGGGCAGAGGTGTATAATAGGAGTAAACACAGTCTGAATGGGGACCTATGGTGACACATCAGACCTATGGGCAGAGGTGTATAATAGGAGTAAACACAGTCTGAATGGGGACCTATGGTGACACATCAGACCTATGGGCAGAGGTGTATAATAGGAGTAAACACAGGTGTATCTCCTGATGTTAATGATGGGCACTGGCATGCCTGCAGACCCATTATTAACGTACTGAGCTACACCTCTTTTCGTCCCTACGGTTACAACACTGGGATAAAGGCCTGGGATCTGGTCGGATATTCCAAAGCATTACGTCCTATGTCCTATGTCCTATGTCCTTTCCTAGCCCCTCTTCCTTGACTGTGATGGAAAACGTCATGAGGTCAAGGAAAGAAGTGGGGGAGAAGTAAAGAGGACTTAGGAAAGACACCGTGGCGCTAAAGGAGTCCTACCGCACGCTGCGTACTTATTCCACCACGGAGGTTGTGGGCGTGGGTCTGCTGTGGCGGAACCACGTGTTGTTTCATGCAGGCCCGGTGAAACATATGACTTCATTACCAAGGTTGGAATTTAAAAAAAAGGAATACAGGCTCCGTATTGAGAATGGCTGCTCTAACTCAAAATGTGGGATGGAATTCTTTTCTGAAGCAGATAAGCGAGGAAGCATTGAAGCGCCTGTCCTTCGCATTCAAAGAATTCGATCAGCCCCGATTCGTGGATGCCAGTCCACGCTAGGAATCCACTGTAGCCCTGGACCTAATCAAAACCTTACAATCCCCTGTCTGAACCCACATGATGACATAACGATCTCATCTTCAGAAAACGTAATTACATTACATAAAATACATGAAACAATGATCAGGCATGAATTGAGGAGTCTCACAAATCCCTTCAGGCTGGGATTAGCAAAACGCTTTTTTTTAGCATAACAGTGATACAGCGACCAGCCACACTGGTCACAGCTCGCATACTCATATCCCTCTACTCTCGTTTTCTTTCGGATTTAAAAAATACTGGAAAATTGCTTCTTTCAATGTGCACAGCGCAAAGAAAGCGGAGGAACTGTGTCGCCGAGCGAATGTTCTGGGGTTCAGGGCCAGATGGTTGCCATGGAGACTTACACGTGGCTGTCTTTGGGGAAACGGCGGCGGGGTAGGTGCCCATTTTCCTCCGGTACCTCAGCCGCCTGCGGACCACCAACGAGCGCAACGGAGCATCAGAGTCAAGGGGAAGGAGAGAGCGTCAACAGAGCGGCGAGTGGTGACTTTGCACAGGACTAAAAAGCACAAGCGATGGACTATCATGCCGTCACGGCCTTGCAAACCTCCGACAATATACTATTATACAAGCGTCAAGAGTACAACCTTACTTAAATCACACCAAATACATCGTTCCCATGCTTTTAGTTATGTTTTTTTTCTTTTTTCTACGGGTTAGCTCATTAAGAGGGAAACATGGCCGCCGACATCTTAAAGTGAGTTGTCCTCACCGCTCCTGGAACTGGGTGGAGGGGACCAGGGCGGCCCGCAGGTTGCAGTCGCCCACCTTCTTGGCCTGCCACCAGATGGCATCATCCTGGCTGACCACCTGCAGGATGTCCCCTCGTCTGAAAGGAAGTCCCGCCTCCTGGCAGGGCGTGGCCTTGTCCTCGAAGGGGGTGTAGTCAAACAGAGCCCGCAGGTACACCTGTGTTGGCAAGTCCAATTTACTGTTTAGACCAATCTAACCGAAGCCACTTGACTTAATACGTACCCAGGTCAATTATAAGCAGGTTCTGGGGTCTAGGGCGTGGTAGACTTTGAGCTAGGGCTGGGATGAAATCCTTATCTCCCGATTCGATGCTATCATGACTTGGGTTCCGATTCTATATGTATTGCGATTTTTAAACTGTATCAGTATTGAACCAGTAATGAACTACAGAACCAGACTGAAACACAAAGATTCACAAAAAACTAAAAGAAGCAGACCCTTTTGGCCCTTGACAGTTGGACACATCTGTACATCATTTGTGTCGGCTGGTCAGAGGTTTTGTACATGTTGCAGTGGAGACCAGAGCGCGAGAGAAAGAGACAGAAAGAGAGAGAGTATTTTAATGAATAAGAACATAGTCTCTCACCCGACTCTCTTTCAGTTTGTCTTCTTCTGCGGTAGCCGGAATGATCTTGAGGGTGATTGATCCCTGGGTCTGAGACTGATCAAAGGTATTGATTATCAATTGTTACGTGATGATGATGATGATGATGATGATGAGGATGATGATGGTGATGATGATGAGCCAGTCGGCTGTCCCAATTCGTTAATTCAGTCATCCAAAACATATACGGCACATGCATATTGCTTACAAAAAGCATGCATACACACACACACACACACACACACAGACACACACAAACACACACACACACACACACACACACTCACATACACTGTGTTTACCAGAATCTGACTGATTTCATCTGGCCGTTTGTGGATAATCAGATTGCCATTGACCTCCCGAAGCTCATCCCCTACATGAACTAGACCTGGGAACACACACACACACACACACACACACACACACACACACGTCAAAAGGCAAATAAGAGACAAATCAAAATGTAAGTACACAAGCTGAACACAAATACCGTTGTTTCACTGCATTTACTGTTTCACTGTAAATGTTAAATGTTATCACCATGGCAACGAGCACAGATACTCTTTCTTGTAATCTCTCTTGGGATACAATCTTGTGTCGCTAAGCTCTAGGATTTAACGTAGACAGTCGGGAATGTGTACGAGTCAAACTTCAGCGTGGAGATTTAGTGTGACACATCCCTGTGTTATAATCCTTGTTCTCTCTCTCTCTGTCTCCCTCTCTCTGTCTCTCTCTCTCCTTCTCTCTGTCTCTCTCTGTCTCTCACTCTCTCTGTCTCTCTCCTTCTCTCTGTCTCTGTCTCTCTCTCTCTGTCTCTCTCCTCTCTGTCTCTCTCGCTCTCTCTCTGTCTCTCCTTCTCTCTGTCTCTCGCTCTCTCTCTCTGTCTCTCGCTCTCTCTCTCTCTCCTTCTCTCTGTCTCTCTCTCCTCTCTGTCTCTCTCCTTCACTCTGTCTCTCTGTCTCTCTCCTTCTCTCTGTCTCGCTCTCTCTCTCCTTCTCTCTGTCTCTCTCTCCTTCTCTCTGTCTCTCGCTCTCTCTCTCTCTTTCTCTCTGTCTCTCTCTCCTCTCTGTCTTTCACTCTCTCTCTCTGTCTTTCTCTCTCTGTCTCCTTCTCTCTGTCTCTCACTCTCTCTGTCTCTCTCTGTCTAATGTAACATTTAAATTTGCATTGCCAAAGCAAAGAACGTCAAATAATATACCAGATAATAATAATAGTAAAATCGTCAAAGATACAATAATAATTATAATATAAATGTGTATACAGGGAAAAGGTGAGGCTATAATATTAGATTATGAGAATCAGGATAGAGGTGAATTAAATCTAGTTTTCTGTGACTCGGCCAGAATCTCTTATTCTATCTAATTCAAAAAGAGTTTGTCAAATATGTTCATGTTCAGCCTCCAAGAGGACCGTGTAAAGCACCACATCAAGACGCTGGTTATTGTAGTCGCTCTCTTATTTATCGCTGTTTTTGCAGTAGGGCTGAAATGGTGCCGGTTGATTGACCGGCTGCCACACGGTGTGTTTTATGGCGTCTGTAGTGTTAGGTTAGAGTTGACTAGTCCGACTTTAGCCAATCAAAACACTGCAAAACATTTAAACACTGTGTTTATTGCTTATCTATCTTTTCTTCGTGAGTTTTTTGCAGAAATGTATGGTTGCTATTGCTTTGAAGATATTACTCCCC
>JACYXH010000047.1:2757500-2800000 GCA_026745465.1 Lota lota
TTTCAATAGCCATGTCAAAATGCACCATTTAGTGACATCACAAATGGTAGTATCAACTCAGATGTATGATTGACAGATCAGCCGGATGGTACAGTCCACTGGATAGTCTTGTAGGCTGATCTATTCATAGCACTTATTAATCATCTACAAATGTATATAAATGTTTTGTCAATGATTAGTTCATCATTAACTAAAGGCTTATAAATGACATATTACTTGCTTGTATTACTATGTCTGTCAATTATGGCGCCCATTGCACTCCAAACCATCCCTGGAAGGAGGGATCCCCACTCTGCGTTCCTTCTCAAGATTTCTTCCTTACTAATTAAAGGAGTTTTTTCTTGCCCCCTGGGGGGCTAGGGCTTGGAGGGGGGGGGGGGGGGGGTTCATAAATACATGGCCTGTTAAGCCCTTTGAGACTGTAACTGTGATTAAGGGCTATACAAAAACAATTTCATATAATTGAAACTTATGACTGAACATTATTAAAAAGTATTACCGAAACTTTTATAACTAAAATTAGAATTAGTCCTGATATTGACGCTTGCGTTTTTCAATGAATGTTGATCTGCAAAGAGAACTATAATTGAATCTGGCGAGATCGGTGGTTTCATGAGGCTAAGAGTGTGGGGGCACAACGCTTGATCATTTAGGGAAACGCACCCATCTTGTGGCCACCTTTTGTACAACAATTATTGACTAAATTATGATATATGAATAAACAATAGTCAGAATGACATATTACAAATGTATGTTGATAATTTATTAAACAATAATATGGATTACATATTACACATTTATATGAATGAAAAATGAAATATTACTATGAATGACATATTGAACAATAATTTGAATGAAAGCTGATGCAAAAATAAATCCCTATCTCTCCTTTATCAAAGACATGGAGTATAATCAAATCAGTGTTATGAACATTGAATGTGGTTTTGTACTTGACCACCTTTGACTTTGCCTAACAGTGCTGTTTCAGCGAACTTGGTTGGATTCAAAGTTCTGTTGATCACAAGTTCTGTTTCCTGTTGCTCCCACTCTTTCTGCTGACACAAGCAGGTATTCTGCCTGTCCTGGAATTCAAAACACACACACACACACACACACACACACACACACACAACCGAGGAGTTCCTTTTTGTCTTAGGGACTAATCCAGCAGCATTGATGAAGTTCTCTGCGGTATAAAAACCATCAACAGAACATTCACAGAAGACATGGAAAAGGAGGGAGCATTACCTGATCTTCCAACTCAAAGGGAAAAGGACCTCAAAGAAGAAGATGAGAAAGCATGTGGGAATATATTCACTGAGCTGGAGTCTGTAGATCTGCCACTGGGAACCACCTTAAGGTAGCCTTTACCTGCTCTGCAGTCATTCATTTATCGCATCGACTGTGGTCACTAGAATCAATTGTACCTGTCTGTTATAATTGTATGCTATAACTAAACTATATTTACAATAATATAATGATACTGACATGCGTATGATAACCTATTAAAGTGTCAAAAACACTGGCATTTATAAATGCAGCGGTTACAGTAGGTTTGAACGTTTGCATATTTTATCCAGCTAGGAGACATGCATTATTATATTCAGCACTACACTACACTACTACTACTTTACTAAACTAATAATAACAACAACAATATAGGAAATTGAGCACATTGCAGCCCAGTTATTATTTTTATATGTAGGCAAATTCTTTATTTTGCAATATTCTATGCAATGCATTCAAAAATACAGATTAGTTCAATACTGTGTATGTTGATGTAGGCTATTCATACATTCAACATTGCATAAATCAAACGAATTATAAAATACATCTGACCATTGGATGTATTTGAGAAATTCGGTTGATTTGTGAAATGTTGACTGCATGAATGGCTGACGAATAGCCTAGTTAAAAAATACACCTTATTATTTAACCTTCAATTACCAAAACAACCCATACTGCACTAAGAGTGGTTCGGTTTTTTGATGCACCATATTGTGTCCTGAGTTGAGCCAGCCTCCAAGAGCCGCAAAACGGCCGGCCCCTGCCGGCAGGTCCGAGTATTACCCCGGGGTCCGCTGCGGCTCTGTCGGGCTGGCGAGCGATAGCCGCTCACATACACAACCATCATGGCGGAAAACGAAAGCCTGGAGTGTATAACGGAGCACGAACGGATTCTACAGGAAATTGAGAGCACTGACACGGCTTGTGTTGGTCCAACGCTTCGGTATGGAAACAAGGCGCATTGCTGAAACGCTAGCGACCGTTTTGTGTGTGTCATTGTTTGCGTGCAGTACGTTGCAAGACCTTTGTTAGCTGCCTACCTAGCGCCTTACCTTGACGTTAGCTCGTTTAGCCAAGAAGCTAACGAGCAAACGGCAGGTTAAGTTGAATTGTGAAGCTGACTAGCCGGATGGCTAGCCTCTATTCGTGACAGCTAATAACAGAAATGGAGCTATTATATGCATGTCTTGTATGTATGTTCCATGAACAAGAGTGTTTTAAGGGACAACCCTTCTCCTGTCACCCATGGAAACGTAATTAGTGGGTGTGGCTGTGCGGCTTTAGGTTGTTATTAGTCCCTTACGTTAGCCCAAAACAGTAACTATGTTAGCAAGTGTTGCTCACGTCACATAATTTGCATATGTGTTTTGTTTATTATACCCCCCCCCCCCCCCCCCCCCCCCCACTCCCACTAAATTGAGAAATCCTATTTTCACGGTATCACGTTGAACGGATTGCTGAAAGGCGGTTTCTAATGCATTAAAGTCATGCTAGGCTACTTCTGTTCAGTGGCTGTTCTCTTTCAACCCGGGACCAGACACTGTTCATCACAGGGACCTGTCAATCAAGGGCAGCCTAACGTTAGACTGCGGGCGGTCCTTTGTACAAAGATCAGTCCGCTGGGACCTCTGTTGACGTGGACAAGCCACGAAAGGATTCTCTTTGCATTTTTCTCAGGGGAACATCTTTTTAGATTTTGCACTTCAGAGCATGGCTTTAATAGGTTTGTTTTGACTTTGGCAACTGCGAAGATAAATGCATCAGATTTGGTAACTCTTGCCTCTGTTGGGATTCATGCTGACAGAGAAAGTGAGGTTGTCAATCATTGATGTTGTAGATTGCGCTGGCATATGGTGTGATTCAGTTTAAACTATTACAATGCAATTAGTTAACCATTCTCTTAGCGCACACACACACACACACACACACACACACACACACACACACACACACACACACACACACACACACACACACACACACTAGGGTTGCCAGCTCGAGGTGATTCTATTCTGGGAGTTTTTCTTTTAAGAGCTCTAATCTCAGGAGAAAATCCTCTACATCCAAGACTGCAGGTTGATTCGTCAATCAGAACTTATTTGCAATGAACAATAAAATATTCCAACAAACAACCTCACATCCCAGTACACATCCAACTCACAATGTGTTAATCTGTTTTAGAATAAGTCCTTAACGATCTAAAACATTTGTGTTTTACCCTATTTTAACAATAATTATAAACAATAATTAAACAATATATTACATATAGCCGGTTGTAGCCACGCTACAAAAAACGTAGTGTGCGATGAGGACAAATAGACACGTTGTGTGCATGTTCTGTTGACATCAAGATGTGAGGGATGCAGTCGCTTGTGCTTTGAGACAAAGCCTTGCTGTGATATTCTGATGCAGCAACGCAACAGGATTCGTCCTCGTACTTTGCGTCTGCCCAGGAGGCTGGGTTATATTCTCCCCATCACAGACGTCAGAGTGAAATGAAGTCTGCACCTAGTTGTGTTGCTGTCATTTCTATTTTGAGGTATCTGTGGTAGAGCCCGACCGATACATCGTTTACATCGATTTAATTTAAGGAAGGTGTGGGAGAGAGAGAGAGAGGACATGCAGCAAAGGACCACGGGCAGGACTCGAACCCGGGTCTCTGCCGTAAGGACTGAGCCTTAATGGTGCGCGCTCTACCCGGTGAACCACCAGGGCGCCACGTCATAACGTAATTTGTCCAGAGGAGCGTGCTCCCGACGCCATGGTTTACACTCTCAGCACAGTCTGCAGCACGGGTAGCATGTGCGTACTCTGAGTCAAGTGTCTTCGTGACTCTGAGTCAAGTGTCTTCATGACTCGGAGTCAAGTGTCTTCATGACTCGGAGTCAAGTGTCTTAGTGACTCGGAGTCAAGTGTCTTCATGACTCGGAGTCAAGTGTCTTCATGACTCGGAGTCAAGTGTCTTAATGACTCGGAGTCAAGTGTCTTAATGACTCGGAGTCAAGTGTCTTAATGACTCGGAGTCAAGTGTCTTAGTGACTCGGAGTCAAGTGTCTTAGGGACTCGGAGTCAAGCTGTCTTCATGACTCGGAGTCAAGTGTCTTCGTGACTCGGAGTCAAGTGTCTTAGTGACTCGGAGTCAAGCTGTCTTCATGACTCGGAGTCAAGTGTCTTCGTGACTCGGAGTCAAGTGTCTTAGGGACTCGGAGTCAAGCTGTCTTCATGACTCGGAGTCAAGTGTCTTCGTGACTCGGAGTCAAGTGTCTTAGTGACTCGGAGTCAAGCTGTCTTCATGACTCGGAGTCAAGTGTCTTAGTGACTCGGAGTCAAGTGTCTTAGTGACTCGGAGTCAAGTGTCTTCATGACTCGTAGTCAAGTGTCTTCATGATTCGGAGTCAAGTGTCTTAGTGACTCGGAGTCAAGTGTCTTCATGACTCGGAGTCAAGTGTCTTAGTGACTCGGAGTCAAGTGTCTTAGTGACTCGGAGTCAAGTGTCTTAGGGACTCGGAGTCAAGTGTCTTAGTGACTCGGAGTCAAGCGGTGTCTTCACGGTAAGTTGCTAACTAATTTGTTAAATGCATACTGGAAAGTCAACAAACAATAAGCACCTCATTTTCCCTTGCATATAACGTTAACGTCCCTGACAACCGCCATGTCACTCATGCTTGCCATGTCATCATCCAGCTGTAGTTTGTCGGTAGGTACCGTCGGTATTAACATAGCAGACTGAAAGGTAAGCATCGGAGCGTCTTTCTGCAGCAGACGACGGTGCAGTGGACACTTATTTACACACCACACTAAATAGATTCCCTCTCTCCCCTCCCAAACCCTACACATATCAGTCTGTTCTGTAGTGGTGGTCCGTACACATTCGATCAGTCATTTGGCGAGGTCACTTCACTGACCGCGTCAAGCGTCTGCTCAATGCAGCTTCTAAATCAGGAACTTGTTGTTTTTTTTGCGGCTGAAAGTAAAGTGCAGTAGAAATGCAAGGTGGGAAGAGCCATGCAAATACGCAGTGCATTTCCATAAAGGTGCAGTCGTCTTCCTGCCTTTCCCCATGGTTCAGCCTTCTCCTGGTTGAGCCAGAACCCTTCAGTTGAAGTACAACATGTCTGCAAAGATCCCCATGGGGACCTACAGACACAAGCTGCATTCATACTTCTATGTCGCATCAGTGTGTAACACAAGGGGGCAGTACAGCGTTTCCGGCCCCAGATGTGCATACCGTAGTGGACTCGTGAGGCGGACCCTGCGTTCCGATTTAGTCTGTGGAGTGGTGATTTCACGTTACTTTGTTATCTAGTTGGCGTGACGCAACGCCGGATACTAACGAAACAACGTCCGCATCTTTTACTCTACGCGACTACGAGCTCATCATAATCGTTTGGATTTACGAAAGCAAAAACGGCCGTTTTACATCGGACACGTTGAAGGTTTCCCCTGAGCGCTTAAAGCCGTGTTCACACCAAATACGTTGAAGCCAGTTTTCAGTTTGCGTTACGGGCGTGAGTTTGACCGCGCGAACCACACGCGTTTGCTCGCAGCGAAGAACGACAGGCTTACCGCACGTAAACGCCAATGTTTCTTCCCGCCAGCCCTGGCCCAGATAACCACCATTGAGACTCGAATTTCACGCCGAAGTCCAAATATTTCAACATGAGCGAACTTTGCGGTAGCGCCCACAGAAGATGATTTTTTGTGTTTTTTGGTGGGTCTTGGAGCAGAGAGCACAGTGTAATGAACAAACCTATCTGTTTGACGGACTGTATTACTGTATCACTGAGATAGCATTGGCTTGGTTCAATGTGAACCAAGCAAATTGATTAAAGTTGGTTCAATGTGAAAAATAAATAGCTTTGATGTAGTAAACTGCTGTTGCCATGTTGCTGTAGCTCAGCTTGCTACATTTCTCTGGGGGGGATGCATCAGTGTAGTGAAGCTTCACTTAATGTAGAGTAACAAGTAGTTACCAGTTACTCTACATTAAGTGAAGCTTCACTTTGCGTGTGATTCCAGTGACAATAAATTGTTTTCCTTTTCTGGTGAGCCTAATTTCAGAATAGTGCATATATATTATATATATATATATATACATACATTTTATTTTTTCCATTATTTTGTGGTTTGTTGCATTAGAATCAGTGTAAAGGGGTGTCGTGGTTTGGAGAGGAACTGCAGTAGAGAGCGCATTTCACTCAGCTTTCCAAGACGGTCACATAACTGCAGCCATCGCATCGGTTTTAGCCTAAATTGATGTTATTATTATAGCCGTCAAACACGACTGTAAAAGCAGCTGGAGTTTCGGCAGAAGAAAAGTTTCACAGTGCATTCAATTATGCAGAACTAACAATAAAATGCTTTTGCTAACTGCCGTGTGCGACACAAACATAATTGCAGAAGTCGAGAACACCATTCTGAGGTGGTCTCTGTCCAGTTGTTCAGGTGTTGCTGCGTTCACAAGCTCCAACCAATCGTCAGCGGCCAGGGTCCGATTAAGTCACCTAGGCGGCTGCCCCGCTCCACCTAGGCGGCCGCCCCGCTCCACCTAGGTGGCTGCCCCGCTCCACCTAGGTGGCTGCCCCGCTCCACCTAGGTGGCTTCCCCACTCCACCTAGGTGGCTGCCCCACTGCCCCGCTCCACCTAGGTGGCTGCCCCACTGCCCCGCTCCACCTAGGCAGCTGCCCCACTCCACCTAGGCAGCTGCCCCACTCCACCTAGGCAGCTGCCCCACTCCACCTAGGCGGCTGCCCCACTCCACCTAGGTGGCTGCCCCGCTCCACCTAGGCGGCTGCCCCACTCCACCTAGGCGGCTGCCCCGCTCCACCTAGGCGGCTGCTACACTCCACCTAGGTGGCTTCTATTGGGCTCCTCCAGACAAAAGGACGCAGGGTGGTGCAGTTAGAAATCCGGTTTGTTGGAAATGATACGTGGCCTGGTGCTCCATGTTGCCATGTAGGAGAACTCTCCCTGAGGCTGTGTGGCGACGGCTGGTTTAACCTGTGCACACTGATTACTCAATGTGCAACAGGTGTGCAGCCTCACCCCGGCCCCGGAGTCCAAGCAGACTCGGCCAGGTGAGGCTGCTTGAACCAGCCGTCATCCACACACTCGCTCCCACACCGACCAAAATGTGTGCTTGTGAAAGCGCCATGTGTTCTAATGTGACATGAATGTTGGAACCCAGAGGCTACTCGAGAGAGTGGTATCATTTCCTGTGTCACTGGGACGCAGAAAGACTTTGACCTATTTAGTGCAGCTGCTAGCTGTTTCATAGTGGTAATAACAGGAAATAGGAAGCTCATGCGGGAGTATGCAGGCTGAAGATTGCTTTATCTCGCTCCCTTTTGTTCTGTGTGTGTCTGAAGTATTAGCAGTGGTTCCAATCTGAGCCAATCAAATATTTCCGGGCTCTTCCTCAACCATATACGATATAGGACTTAACTTTTCCTTTTTCATGCAAATATGTACAGAGAATCACCATTATAAAAAAATCACTTTCACTGCGGCAGCTGCTGTCTCATAAGATAAGAAACATGTGGGAAGATAGTTGATGAGTAATACCCTAAACGTGTTCCTCACAAATTAGAGAAGTGAGATGTGGCGTCTCTGAGTGCAGGCCACAGCGTAGCGAAGTGTTACTTAATGAAGCCTAATGTGTTGGCTTCCGCTCACACTTGAACCCAACCATACCTCTTTGGTGGTTTACTCTCGGTAACAACTCGAATGGGATTTCAGTTGTAGGATATTTTTGGTAGGATCATTCAGAATTCCTCGATTTCGACACTGTTATTTATTTACACACCACACTAAATAGATTCCCTCTCTCCCCTCCCAAACCCTACACATATCAGTCTGTTCTGTAGTGGTGGTCCGTACACATTCGAGGTCACGTCATTTGGCGAGGTCACTTCACTGACCGCGTCAAGCGTCTGCTCAATGCAGCTTCTAAATCAGGAACTTGTTTTTTTTTTTGCGGCTGAAAGTGAAGTGCAGTAGAAATGCAAGGTGGGAAGAGCCATGCAAATACGCAGTGCATTTCCATAAAGGTGCATTCGTCTTCCTGCCTTTCCCCATGGTTCAGTCTTCTCCTGGTTGAGCCAGAACCCTTCAGTTGAAGTACAACATGTCTGCAAAGATCCCCATGGGGACCTACAGACACAAGCTGCATTTATACTTCTATGTCGCATCAGTGTGGAACACAAGGGGGCAGTACAGCGTTTCCGGCCCCAGATGTGCATACCGTAGTGGACTCGTGAGGCGGACCTTGCGTTCCAACGCCCATACCACCATGCTATTTGGTATGCCAGAAAAAGATTTAGTACGTCCCAATACATAGTATGGAAAATGCAGTACCCCAAAAATACCAGGATGTCGTACTACATCCGGTCGCCTTTCGCAGTATGCAAGCCAGCATGCTTTTTAGCTCTTCTGCCCCACAATCCTCTGCTGCGCAGCAGGAGATACGCGGGGGTACTACAGGTGTGCTAATCACCAGCTGACCCTTAACCCCGACCAGCTGACCCTGACCCCTAACCCCGACCCTAACCCCTAACCCCTCTGCTTCAGGCCTTCATGGTTCTGGTTAGAATTAGAGTTCCTTCTCCCAGAGTGGGAAACATTAAACATTCTGTCCCAGTTGTACGCATACTGTGTGCAACAGTACGCACTCGGCGTCTCTCGTACTAATGTTCTCTTATAATCGTATTGTCGTTGTTTTTATTTGACTGAACATCACTTCCCATTAAGGCCATGGTTACACATTCTCGTTTCAAAATCATTACCCAAAAAGCCGCAGAGCCGTTGGTGGGTAGGTTGCTCTCTGTTGTTTACTTGTTGGTACACTTACTATGAGGCGTGTGTGAGTAGCATCTACTCATACATGTCTAATGTGGACATTTTGCATGTCATTTGACCAAGGGAAAGTACCATTAGTGTGGCTCATGCATCTTGTGTGCATTCGCGTGTTTTATTTAATCTCCCATTTGCAGGGAGGGCAAAGTAATGGATGAATGACTGAAAATTCACCAATTAGAAATATTTTACTGTAAAGGTGAATTGCATGTAAAAGCACATATGCTTCTGAGTGTAGTAGAACTATTCAAAGATAATCGTTAAATGTTTAATAATTCTCAAGGTGTAAGTGTAAAGAGGGATAATCCCTTACACCCCACTCACTCATATATAGTCTGTTTAAATCATTTCTGAAAACATAACAGGATCTGTTCATATTTGTGTAAACAGTGACACATCACTCCTTAAAAGTGAGGAGAATTGAAAGTGTACCGACATGTCAATGTGTTTGGCCCATCACTAGATGGCGCTATCGCTCCAGATGAAGTGAATGGTTGCTTTACAAAGACTTTTGGATACTTCAGTTACCTCAGTCTATTGAGGGTTCAGATCATTTCTTGCTGCTGTAATAAGATGTATGTTTTGTTTCATTTGTGATGTTTCACAAATGAAAATACCTTTCATTTGAATCTGCATCAGAATCATTGAAATCTCAGTGTCAGTATATTTTGACAGAGACACGTAATAGTTTGATATACATTGTTCACCCGTGTTCTATTCTGGCATTCTGTTGTATGGCAAGCTAATTGGGGATATGGAATAATCTTCGTCAACTGCTTGCCAACTTATTTGATGGACCTTTCTAATTAGTTTGTCTCCAATAGTTCCTTTAGAGTGAAGTATATTACTGACAACAGTAATAATGGATAATAATAATAAATAATGGATAATGGATTAGCATGTTAGAATTAGAAGGTTACAGTTAGAATTTAATTTCTGGCGCCACAATCTCCCCTGTTGCAAAAGAAATGGCCTCACACACACAGCGAGTCTATTCTATGATATCAACATAAACACCAGCCAAACCAGAAGCCCGTATTGCAACCTTTCTTATTAATAAGCCTGTACATCCGTGGCGTCTGCGGCAACTGTTAAGGGAAACTCATGTTACGGTGATTTTTCTTAGATTTTGATATCCGCCCATTTCGTTGATCAGTTTAGCAGAAAACCGATCCTTGTGTTCCAGAAAAGTGATGTTTTAAGACGCAATATTTACATGTCAGCCCACTCAGCCCTGAATAGTCCACTGAGACACTCACAGCGCTGTAGGCCTACCTAGGGACCATCAGCAAGTGCTCTCTACAGTGTTACCTTTTCTCTTCTACTTCCTTTGTTTACTTTGATAGCCGTTCATGAGCTAATAGCCACAGTGTCATCATGCGTTCATCATCTGTAGCAGGACACCATTTTGCTGTCAGCATTTTTCCACAGTATTTCTGAAATGAAAATAATGTAATTAAAATGAATTGAAAACATTGCATTTGGGGCAGCCCAAAAATTCTTGAGTTCTTGATTTAAATGTATTTGTTGTATGGCTGATTGCAGTGGTGCCAGTTGTCCAGCCGCTGTGCCACTGCTGAATGCTTAAAGGAGAAACACTCAACATATATAGGCTTACATGTAAAAGAACGCCAATCAATCCTTAATTGGCGTTCTCATCAAGCCGTTACTGTTTGGAAAGTCTTAGGGACCTTTTCCTGAAGCAAAACAATTATAATCTTAAAAGTAGCCTAAATAGTTTGGCCTTCAGTATTGGGCATAAGGAAAAACAACTCACAACTTACTTACATTGCTCTGTCTGTCTGCAAACGCAAACACAGATCAATTTGTTTCTTGGCCGACTGATTATCTGACTCATTTTCTCGCCATGTTGTTCTTCTGTTCCTGGTTCTCAGGTCAGTTTACGATGACCAGCCCAACGCCCACAAGCGCTTCATGGAGAAGTTGGATGCCAGGATAAGAAACCACGACCGCGAGATCGAGAAGATGTGCAACTTTCACCATCAGGGCTTTGTGGACGCTATAACCGAACTGCTTAAAGTCCGTGCGGATGCAGAGAAGCTCATGGTGAGTAGCTATAACCCAGGGCTGCTTCATGACTTGCTGTGTTTGTAACTTGTGACTTAAACATGTCACAAGTTACCTAGAATGCTTCAATAGTAACAGTGACCGGTTATAATTGCAGCCCTGTGTAAATCTGCATCTTGTATTTATTTAAACGTTCTATTTTCGCCTTTTTTATTTATACAATATTACAAAATAACTTCCGAGCCGATGCAATATGTTTAGCAATTCGGTTAATATTGCGATTCTGTACAAATTGCTAAACGTTATTGTGCTTTATTAATTTTTGGTTGAACCTAAGGGTTTAACGTCGGGGGACACCCTTCGTGTCCGCCATTGTTTTTAGTATGAAAGTGGCTGAACAGAACAGAGTTTATGTACATCAACTAGGCAACTACACTGCAGCGCCCTCTGTAGGACCGTACCGTTTATGTTTCCACTCGGAAAATTTTGAGTCAACTTGTGGATAGAAGTATTTCGGAAGCAAAGAATACCCATACTCGCATGAAGGGAGTTTTTTTTTTCACCCCCTACTATCAACATCGTTAATCTTTCATTTCCATAGAAATGCCATTTATTATGTAAACTGTGCCAGTGACCCTGTTTCCCTAGTGTTGAAATATCTAAGTGATTGCAATTCTACTCTTTGGGCATTGAGCGTTTGTCTGACCAATGCCCTGTCATGTAGGGAAATTAACAATCAACCGTTGACCAACAATTTATTTTTGACAGATTAACGGTAGAATATATTTTTTAATCATCACGTTTGGTTGATTATGCTGCCGTTGCACATATAAAAATAACAGATGGTGTATAATGAAGTGTCCTTCATTATAACATTATTCGAAAACGTTTGGTTGTAGTTCAGTACAATGTCATAGTTCACGTTCCTTTGCCTTTAATATCGCTGTTACCTTTAATGATTGAGGTTGTACTCTGAAGGCGTTCCGTTGTCTTTTAGTCTAAAGCAATGCTTTCAGCAAGTAGCAGCTTCCACACTGGAAAAAAAAAGGCTTTGGTGCATGATTATTTTGTGTAATTCTTTCATTGAATTTCTTTAAAACATATGTAGACGCATAAAGCATTATGACACTTTAATCAACTAACCAATTGCATGAGTGTGATGTTATTGCTGTCTAACATATTTATTCTCTGGATTCTTCAATGAGCCAACGTAATCCAGTTGAATTGTGTTTTATTAAGGCTATTGTTTAAGGCAGTGTACTTTGTAATTCACCTATTATGTAGAAATTATTAACCAAACGATGGCTCTACAGACAGTCTCCTGAGCAGGAATACAGCGCTAGACACACGGGATTACCTGCGATCTCGTCTTTAGTTCACCGTGTCTAGAGAAAGTAAAATCCCTCGGTTGTCATCATTCTGGCTGGTTGAGGCAGCGTTATTAACTACCAAAAAGTACAGTTTCAGTTTGGTTTTAGGTCTGACCCGTTCAACATCTTGCTTCTATGCTGGCTGTTCTCAGTAGTGTTCGGTCAACGCGATCACCAGGAAATGTAGTTTTTTAGTAGTTGCATTGGAACGGACAGTAGACCCTTTGAAAATACTTTTCCCATGATGCATTGCCCCAATAAGCTGCAGCCACAAGAAAAGTAATGTTTTTTCGCCTAATTTTACAGATATGATTACACTTGTACACATGCAAGTTGATAAATATTTCTCATATTTATAGCAAAGCAATAAAAAAAAGAAGCATATGCAATCAAAACTGTCGCACTGTACAGCCCTGGGTAGATTTTGACCCATATCCAAGAGAGGGTTATGTTTCCAAGACACTTATAGTATAACGCCACTGTGTGCGTGAAGATGTGTGGAGCTTTGTCCGACCAGCAGTTGATTCTGATGTCCGAATCCGAGAGAGGGTTAAGCTTCTCGGACACTGTGTGTGACGTTATACACAGTGTTTTTCCAGTTTTGTAAATCCCTCCCCATTTATAGGTCCACTCCAATTGGGCAAATAAAATATGTTCCTTTATCTTTTA
Source organism: Lota lota (assembly GCA_026745465.1). Lineage (NCBI taxonomy): Eukaryota > Metazoa > Chordata > Actinopteri > Gadiformes > Lotidae > Lota > Lota lota. Next base: position 2,770,710 of record JACYXH010000047.1, read on the forward strand.
AAGAAATTCAAAGTGTAGATTAAATTCCAATAGGTTGGGGGGTTTTAAAATAAATCTGGTTGAGTTGTATTTCACAGTGCTGGAGCTAATTTAAGGTAATGCCTCCACACCAAGACTTCAGTCTATAGACGGACTCTGTCCGGTGCCTAGTATCCTGCCCTGTGGTTGCCCTTCTTTTTACCCTCCACTTGTGGAGCTTATCCCCATTGAAAGGGGACGTCATCGGAAAGCCCAGTGGTCAATTGGGTCATGGCTCTTAGACGTTTGACAAGAACCAAGTTCAAAAATCCACATCCAGAATCGAGAAGTTTGTCACTGAATCTGTGAGAAAGGGCCTGTCACAAAGCATTAGCCGGCATAAAGGCCCCATGCACCGAGAACAAGTTCCTCACGGCCCGGCTACTCCAAATGGGCCGCCATTGTCCCTGCCCTCTCATGGACAATGAGCTGATTACAAGGCTGAGTAGTCGCTCGGTGGAAAGCTGCAATGAGAGAAAGTAAGGGAGGGAAGGTAGAGGTGCATAAGGGAGGGAAGGTACATAAGGGAGGGAAGGTACATAAGGGAGGAAAGCTAGAGGTGCATAAGGGAGAGAAGGTACATAAGGGAGGGAAGGTACATAAGGGAGGGAAGGTACATAAGGGAAGGAAGGTGGAGGTGCATAAGGGAGGGGAGGTAGAGGTACATAAGGGAGGGGAGGTAGAGGTACATAAGGGAGGGGAGGTAGATGTACATAAGGGAGGGGAGGTAGAGGTACATAAGGGAGAGGAGGTAGAGGTACATAAGGGAGGGAAGGTAGAGGTGCATAAGGGAGGGAAGGTAGAGGTACATAAGGGAGGGAAGGTAGAGGTACATAAGGGAGGGGAGGTAGAGGTACATAAGGGAGGGAAGGTACATAAGGGAGGGAAGGTACATAAGGGAGGGAAGGTACATAAGGGAGGAAAGCTAGAGGTGCATAAGGGAGGGAAGGTACATAAGGGAGGGAAGGTACATAAGGGAGGGAAGGTACATAAGGGAGGGAAGGTACATAAGGGAGGAAAGCTAGAGGTGCATAAGGGAGAGAAGGTACATAAGGGAGGGAAGGTACATAAGGGAGGAAAGCTAGAGGTACATAAGGGAGAGGAGGTAGAGGTACAAAAGGGAGGGAAGGTAGAGGTACATAAGGGAAGGAAGGTAGAGGTGCATAAGGGAGGGGAGGTAGAGGTACATAAGGGAGAGGAGGTAGAGGTACATAAGGGAGGGGAGGTAGAGGTACATAAGGGAGGGGAGGTAGAGGTACATAAGGGAGGGAAGGTAGAGGTACATAAGGAAGGGAAAGTAGGAGCGGTGCAGACCTATGACAAGAGTTAAGTGGTAGAAATGTACGGTTATGGTACATTTCAAGCCAATGGTCAAACGTTATGCCATACTTCATATTACATATTACAATATCTGACAAATGTGGAACTTTTGGTAGCGTCTTGCATGTAGGTGCAATATTGGAAGCAATTTTCCATGACTTGAGTGAGGTCTCATGCACCATATGGAATGTCAAACAACAATTTTACATCAGGATAAGAAGTTATATTCTGATATGAATTATACTGAAGGACTGTAAATAAGGCCATGTCATTGAAACAGTGATGAAAGCAAGATTGATTAAAAGGTCCGCAATGTCACTCAAAGTCTGCTTTTCTTTCTTTAGGTTCAAGTGACAGACACTAACCGGAGATTACAGGAGGCTGGCAGAGAGGTACACACACATATCCCAGGCTCCCGAACTATCCTCTTCCTCGTTTGTGTACGGGGGCATTTACCATACACACATGGTTTGGTGGTCTTCCTCTTTTGAGACCCTCCCTCTTTTCTCTCCAGTTTCTTCTTGTTTCCGACACTCTCTGTTGCACTCATTTCTGTTGTTGTCCAGATGGCGGTTGTGTCTGTAAGCTCTACAGGTGACTGTGAGCTCTACAGGTGACTGTGAGCTCTACAGGTGACTGTGAGCTCTACAGGTGACTGTGAGCTCTACAGGTGACTGTGTGCTCTACAGATGACGGTTGTGTCTGTGTGCTCTACAGGTGTCTGTAAGCTCGACAGGTGACTGTGAGCTCTACAGATGACTGTGTGCTCTACAGGTGACTGTGAGCTCTACAGATGACTGTGAGCTCTACAGGTGACTGTGTGCTCTACAGGTGACTGTGAGCTCTACAGATGACTGTGTGCTCTACAGGTGACTGTGAGCTCTACAGATGACTGTGAGCTCTACAGGTGACTGTGAGCTCTACAGATGACTGTGAGCTCTACAGGTGACTGTGAGCTCTACAGGTGACTGTGAGCTCTACAGGTGACTGTGTGCTCTACAGATGACTGTGAGCTCTACAGGTGACTGTGTGCTCTACAGATGACTGTGAGCTCTACAGATGACTGTGAGCTCTACAGGTGACTGTGTGTTCTACAGATGGCTGTGAGCTCTAAGGGTGACGGTTGTGTCTGTGTGCTCTACAGGTGACGGCCCAGACAGAGGAGGTGATCTGCTGCCGGCTCCAGCAGAGGAACATGGCCACCACGGTGGAGCGGCTGCAGCTCTGCCTCCCAGGTAGGATGGCTGCCTGGTGGCTCATCGTGCACTGCGGGGAAACCCTGTTCCTTTATCTACAGTATGTGTGAACATTATATGTTGGGTTCGCATAGGCTGGCCAAGCAATAAAGTCACGGCGATGTGAGGGTTCGTTGATGCCAGGATCAGACTACGCAATATCTTGGTCTTTGACGATGGTCACCAAAACTCACCATGTCGGATCAGGCAATCGCAGAGCCGTACTTTTCTGCTGTGTCTTGGCCGGGAGACTGGCAACATTACAAGGATGACCCTGACCTACCATCACTGGCTGCCTTTCACCACAGCAAGTTCATAGGTTGTTGCCAGTCACTGCACGGGTTAGACGGAGTGTTGACATGTCTCACTGCACGGGTTAGACAGGCTGTTGACATGTCTCACTGCACGGGTTAGACAGGGTGTTGACATGTCTCACTGCACGGGTTAGACAGGGTGATGACATGTCTCACTGCATTAGACAGGGTGATGACATGTCTCACTCCATTAGACAGGGTGATGACAAGTCTCACTGCACGGGTTAGACAGGGTTATGACAAGTCTCACTGCATGGGTTAGACTTAGTGATGACATGTCTCACTGCATGGGTTAGACTTAGTGATGACATGTCTCACTGCACGGGTTAGACAGGGTGTTGACATGTCTCACTGCACGGGTTAAACAGGGTGTTGACATGTCTCACTGCATTAGACAGGGTGATGACATGTCTCATTGCACGGGTTAGACAGGGTGATGACAAGTCTCACTGCATGGGTTAGACTTAGTGATGACATGTCTCACTGCACGGGTTAGACAGGGTGTTGACATGTCTCACTGCACGGGTTAGACAGGGTGTTGACATGTCTCACTGCACGGGTTAGACAGGGTGTTGACATGTCTCACTGCATTAGACAGGGTGATGACAAGTCTCACTGCATTATACAGGGTGATGACATGCCTCACTGCATTAGACAGGGTGATGACAAGTCTCACTGCATTAGACAGGGTGATGACATGTCTCACTGCATTAGACAGGGTGATGACATGCCTCACTGCATTAGACAGGGTGATGACAAGTCTCACTGCACGGGTTAGACTTATTGATGACATGTCTCACTGCACGGGTTAGACAGGGTGTTGACATGTCTCACTGCACGGGTTAGACAGGGTGTTGACATGTCTCACTGCATTAGACAGGGTGATGACATGTCTCACTGCATTAGACAGGGTGATGACATGCCTCACTGCATTAGACAGGGTGATGACATGTCTCATTGCACGGGTTAGACAGGGTGATGACAAGTCTCACTGCATGGGTTAGACTTAGTGATGACATGTCTCACTGCACGGGTTAGACTTAGTGATGACATGTCTCACTGCACGGGTTAGACAGGGTGTTGACATGTCTCACTGCACGGGTTAGACAGGGTGTTGACATGTCTCACTGCACGGGTTAGACAGGGTGTTGACATGTCTCACTGCATTAGACAGGGTGATGACAAGTCTCACTGCATTAGACAGGGTGATGACAAGTCTCACTGCATTAGACAGGGTGATGACATGTCTCACTGCATTAGACAGGGTGATGACATGCCTCACTGCATTAGACAGGGTGATGACAAGTCTCACTGCACGGATTAGACTTATTGATGACATGTCTCACTGCACGGGTTAGACAGGGTGTTGACATGTCTCACTGCACGGGTTAGACAGGGTGTTGACATGTCTCACTGCATTAGACAGGGTGATGACATGTCTCACTGCATTAGACAGGGTGATGACATGCCTCACTGCATTAGACAGGGTGATGACATGTCTCACTGCATTAGACAGGGTGATGACATGTCTCTCTATGTTGGGTACGATGTCCCGATCAAACCGTCACGCCCAACATAGAGAGACATGTCAACAGCCTGTCTAATGCAGTGAGACATGTCAACACTCCGTCTAACCCGTGCAGTGAGACATGTCAACACTCCGTCTAACCCGTGCAGTGAGACATGGTCTCAGCAGCAGTCCATATTTTGCAGAACATATTGTCTATTTGCACTGAGCACCCTGTGTACAGTGCAGCGATAGACCCCCTGTGTCTATGGTCGCAGATCACTGCCAAAAGTCGCAAGCAAGAATGACTTTGCGCGTGTGCACAACTAACACATCCATGCACAAGAAGGATTATTGCGAGCACTTTTACTGCACTTGCGAGAGCAATAATATAGCCTGTGAGGAGAAAATCCTTAATTGAGCGTACACATGAATTGAAGCAGCACGAAACTTGGGTGAAATCCTTCCTCTATGTACATGGATTCTGAATATTGATTTTGGCTGTAGCTTACAGCAACTCATTCATGTGCTTTCTTATTTTGCAGTTCTGGAAATGTACAGCAAATTAAAGGAGCAGCTGGAAACTAAAAGGTACCCATCACATATTATTGTTTACCCTGCATCAGACTAATCAGTCCTTACTGCTTCTCTTTTTTCTCGACATGTCTTGTTTTGACCCAAAACCTGTCATGTATCTGGATTACAATCAAACGTTTGTCATAAGGTCCTGTACAGTTCTGTATCCAGTGTCTGCCGGGGAGGTCGGCTTGTACGTCGCTCTGACCCTGTGGGGTTCACAAATGACTGCTGTGGGGGGCTCGTGTTTACGGATCATCCGTCGTCATGGGGTGCAAATCCACATAGGACGGGGAAAATAATGACCCTCCCTTGTTCATCCCAGACTACCGGGGCCTCCATAAAGGAGTAGGCTATTCACTGGGGGGGGGGGGGGGGGGGGGGGGGAATTGACCCTCAGTGTGCCCTTGTTAACAGCAGAGCCCCTCCACCACGGCCCCCTCAGCGCTCGCCGCCAAGCCACGGCGATAAGACGTGTGTGCGTGCATGCGTGTGTGTGTGTGTGTGTGTGCGCGCGCGCCTGTGCATTTTTAACAATGCATATTTCTGCATATCCCTTGCCAATATCCCAGTTGGAAGTTATCGCCGCTCTGCGTGCCTTCGTGAGGCCGGCTGTGAGAGCGTGGCTGTAAACCTTCTCTGCATGATCATCGTGAAGCCACCTTCTGTTCAAAGTGTACCCAGCTCGCTTTACACTCATTGACCGACCAATTAGACAGCTCAACTGGTGGTCCTTGGTTTTAATGATGGGAGTTGTGCCCATTGACCGAGGGCTGAACCCAGTGTAACGCCTGCGGCATTTCAAAGGACCACAATGCCTCAATTCAGAAACCTAAGTTTGTGTTGTTGTTTTTTGTGCGCAAGTAAAACAGTTAGGTTGGGAGGTGAATTCTAGGAAAAGATCTTTGAATGCCAGGATTCATTTGTTATAATGGCACGGTGAAAAGCCATCAGTGTAAGGAGTAAGTAACAGCAGTAAGTCTTCACCAGGAATAGGACCGGGTTCTCAGCACAGCCATTTCAGGCTGCAGAGATTTGGTTGTATAAAAATGCTGAAATCCTGGCAAGAAAAACAAACAAAGAATTGTTCTGGATGGAAGCATTTCAGTTTGCACAACAACTTTGGATTTGTAATGCGATTGTGTGTCACTTCAGATACTACGCTGCATTAAAAACCATGGAGCAGCTGGAGAAGGTCTACATTCCCAGGTAGGATTACGTCAATAACACATCCATATAAATACAGTAAGCCTCCTCTGTGGTAAGAGATTCAACATATGAAGGACTGTATTGTGTTGAACCAGGGTGGGCCAGTACCGGTTCTGTCAGATCATGGCAGAGAACCTGCCCCGGCTCAGAGACCAGATTAAGGAGATCTCCATGTCCGACCTCAAGGACTTCCTGGAGAGCATCCGGAAACACTCGGACAAGGTCGGAGAGGCTGCCATGAAGCAGGTGGGTCCAGTGTAACAGTATGGGAGGATCCCCTCCCAACGCAATAGAAGAAGACCTTCGGATGGACCCGTCTCTGCTTTGGAGGGTCATCTTTGTGTGTGTGTGTGTATGTGTGTGTGTGTTCGGTGTATGTGTGTGTGGTGTGTTCGGTGTGTATGTGTGTGTGTGTTTTGTGTGTGTGTGTGTGTGTTCGGTGTGTATGTGTGTGTGTGTTTTGTGTGTGTGTTCGGTGTGTGTGTGTGTGTGTGTTCGGTGTGTGCGTGTGTGTGTGTCAGGCCCAGCAACACAGGACCTTCAACAGTGCAGTGGCCAAGCAGGCGAGCGCGGGCCCCTGCACCAGGCCCCTGTACGCCCTGAACGGACGGGGCCAAGCTGAGAAGCTCAACGGCCTGACGTTGGATGACATGGCAGAGGAAGAGGACGGGGAGGAAGAGGTGTGTGTGTGCGCGTTCATACTTATCTAATGGGGATTGTGGTGGATCAGCCCCACTGTAGCTTTCAATATTGGTAGTGGCTGGTTGTGTGACTAGGAAGGTGTGCATATTTACAGTGTTTTTTTAATTGGTGGATTGATAAATCAAGGATGATCATGATAAGCGAAGAAAGTTAACCACTGCATAAATATCGTTTCGTAAATTCTCATCTGTCAGCCAAGGCCTCCAGGTTGGCAAATATTCAGAAATACTAATAATAAATAGAAAATGTAAATGAAATGAGATCAGCGCCCCTTGGTTACTAGGTGAAATAACTCAATTGTTTAGGCTCCACAGGTGAGGAAATGTTTGGTTTGTGTTAAGCCAGCCGGGGCTGGAGCGGGGTTGACCTCACATGCCCCGCGGGGCCCAATGGAAGTCAACAAGGCCAGGCGGCCTCCAACTGGAACTGTTCCCTCTTAACAAGTAGAAAATAAAATCTGGTTCAATAAGTAGAAAGATCAAAATGGGATTTAAAAAACGATATTCAAAGGAAAAAAATGGACCGAGTTATGAAATCTGAAGTAGTTTGAGTCTCACAGTAATGAACGGACTTCTTCCGGAAGACTTCCATTATAAAATACGTTTAATATATTTTAAGTATTAAATATTTTATTTTTAATTAAAGCGTGCGATTTCAAGACACGATGCCATTTTTAAACTGTAACTGAGTCTCTAGGTGAAAGACTGTGGGAGGAGACAAGGTGAACAATAAAGAAGTAAGAAAGCATAATAAAACCTAAGAGGAAGATGAGCTGTGTGCTGCTAGCATCCCTCAGCCTGTGATGACCAAGAGACGGCTGCCCTTTCCAGACGAGACGTTGTGAGAGGAGGTGTGGTCACAGACCTGGTCTAGTCTAGTCTTGGCGTGTTGAGCAATTGTTGTAAAACACATTTTAAATCACATTTGTTTCACCACGGGCCTGTTTTTGTAGACGTACTTTTCCGGGTGTACGGCCCGTGATTGGTTGGGCTCGCATGTCAATCAAGACCTCTTCCTGAAAAGTAGGCGGTTCTCGACCCAGTAAATCAACGCTGTGTCCCAGACTCTCCTTTATGGACGAGACCAGACCATAACGTGTCAATTATTTCTCCATTCTATTGGCAGTGTGACTATTGGTTGACTTTGACTTGGGAGCAGATCACAAGGTATTTGTTTAAAGGGGAGACTAGGGATAATGACGGTGTGTATGATTCATTCACTCATCTGTCTGCAGGTTCTCACAGCACAGGACCTGGTGGACTTTTCACCCGTCTACCGGTGTCTACACACCTACACGATACTGGTGGGTCCCAGTCACCCTATTCACACTTCACCCTCCTAAGGCACCATCAGCTTCGTACTGACACCTTATTGTTTTTGACACAATGAGCATGCTTTGCTCATCCTCCACGGCATGAGAACACACACGCGCACACACCCCCTAATACCCTCCCCCCCTGTGTCTGCAGGGCGATCGAGAAACCTTTGAGAACTACTACAGGAAACAGAGGAAAAAACAGGCCAGGCTGGTGCTGCAGCCACAGGCCAACATGGTGAGTGCAGTTCCACTCCAGCAGACAGACACGCTGTGTGTGTGTGTGTGTGTGTGTGTGTGTGTGTGTGTGTGTGTGTGTGTGTGTGTGTGTGTGTGGACGTCTATTCTGGTAGACCGCTTTGATCCAGCCGTGGTTTGAGCAGCCTTCACCACACATTTGGAACAATTGCACTATTAGAAACCCATTGCAGGTCCCTGGGGTGTTGGGTTGCATGCAGCCCTGATTCATCGTCATACCCAGCCTAATACTGTGGGCTGTGTTAAAGCCTTCTAAACGCTAGCACTGCAAATGTAAAACCGAGTCATTTATCAGTGCTTAAAACGAGTTAGAAAAACAATGCAGGTACAGCCTCAATGATAATTCATTGTTGTATATTTTCTGTGTATTGTATTGTCTCTTTCGGAGTTATTTGGGTCCAAACGTGTGTGTGTGTGTTTCCCCAGCATGAGACAGTGGAGGGCTACAGAAGATACTTTAACCAGATTGTGGGGTAAGCTGGTTCCCCCCTCCTATGTATTTCTACATCTATTCATTCAGTGTACTAGTCTGAGAGCTGCTGCCCTCTCTGGTGTGTGTGTGTGTGTGTGTGTGTGTGTGTGTGTGGTGTGCTTCAGGTTCTTCGTGGTTGAAGACCACATCCTCCACGCCACGCAGGGCCTGGTGACCCGGGCTTTCACGGAGGAGCTGTGGAACATGGCTCTGTCCAAAATCATCGCTGTGCTGCGCACTCACTCTGTAAGCACCGGCGCATGCACACACACACGCACGCACGCACGCATGCACACACACTCACAACCCTTACACACATGCTACAGCACACACTCTAAGCACCGGCGCACGCGCGTACACACACACACACACACACACACACACACCCTCACACACACACACACACACACTCACACACCCTTACACACATGCTACAGCACACACTCTAAGCACCGGCACACACACACACACACACACACACACACACACACACACACACACACACACACATGCTACAGCACACACTCTAAGCACCGGCACACACACACACACACACACACACACACACACCCTCACACACATGCTACAGCACACACTCTAAGCACCAACACACACACACACACACACCCACACCCTCATACACATGCAACAGCAGGGTGCATGCGACATCCACACATAAGGAACAAACCACGACTGGTTTATTCCACTTTTAATTGCGAATTCGTTTGGAATTGTTAGAAAGCAGAGGCATCCCAGTAGTGAAAAGGAATGCACACCTTTGGAATGCCATTGACCAATCAGGATGAAGATTTAACAAGGATGTTATATAATTAGACTTGCACCACAGCATTATTGAATACCTGATTCTGGTTGGTCAATTGGTTGTTTTGAACCCTTCCTAATCAATGCCTTACAAATCCAACATTAACCACAAGGGTCAAGTACAACTGGTGTTTCCATGACAATGGCAAATAAATACGCTCAAAGCCCTGCTTTAGCATAAGCGGGGCTTTGAGGAGAACCTTGATCTCAGCAGATTAAGTCAATAGAAAACCCATTACTGTAACAGTGGAAAGTAACTAACATGAAGTCATTGGTTGGTATGTGTGGTATTCAAACCACTGCAGGGCGCACCGTAAGGGGAAGGTGACGTACGACTGGGTGGTGATTCAGCCCAGGCCAAGCCATGGTTGCTGAACCGCCACCGAAGTACATTACGTTACTAATACATGGAAAACAAACCTCCAGTAGGACTACAGCTGCAAGCCAGCCCGAGTGTCGATGTGATTGAATGCAAATGGGGGAGAGACTGCTCACAGTTCATTAAGATAATGGGGCTCTTGTGAGTCTCTGTTTAGCCTATGGTAACCAACCTCCATTCATAGGAATGGTTGAGTAAGGAGAACACATTCAGAGCTCACACACACACACATTCACACACACACACACACACACACACACACACACACACACACACACACATTCACACACACACACACACACTCACACACAGCACACATTGAGGACAAGCAAAAGGTCAGTGGGTCTTAATGAGGGACAGATTGCAACAATAACAGCAGATTAAGCCTGCATATTCCTCACCACTGGGCTCCAGTCAGTTGTAAATCAGACCAGGGATTATGCTAACAGCCCCCAGACAGCTGCACAGCCTGGGGTAAGGTGTTTCACAAAGGCCTCAGCCTCCCAGTTGACCTCATCTACCAGCCCTGTCAGCGTCCACCTCCTCCCCAGAAACCCCCCATCAATCCCACTGTGTTTGTATAGCACATTTTATACTGGGCAGCGTGATGCGCTGCTCAGGACCAAATACGCTAATAGATGCAGAAAGCTAAACAACTGAATAATTTATATAATTAAATTAGATGATTACAAATATGGATAAGCTAAATATGACAATAGCAATGTAACATGCAGCCTTCTATTCTAGTGCTAAGCACATTGCTCTTATACAGCATAGTAAGAATGCTAGGCACATTGCTCCTATACAACATAGTAAGAATGCTAGGTACATTGCTCCTATACAACATAGTAAGAATGCTAAGCACATTGCTCCTATACAGCATAGTAAGAATGCTAGGCACATTGCTCCTATACAACACAGTAAGAATGCTAGGTACATTGCTCCTATACAACACAGTAAGAATGCTAGGCACATTGCTCCTATACAACATAGTAAGAATGCTAGGTACATTGCTCCTATACAACATAGTAAGAATGCTAGGCACATTGCTCCTATACAACATGGTAAGAATGCTAGGCACATTGCTCCTATACAACATAGTAAGAATGCTAGGCACATTGCTCCTATACAACATGGTAAGAATGCTAGGCACATTGCTCCTATACAACATAGTAAGAATGCTAGGCACATTGCTCAGCCCAAGCTCTTGCATCGGGTCCATGGTGTGAGGAGAAGTCTGCACCATCTTAATGACAAAGCAAAGCATAATAGGGCTTATCCCCTCACTGCTCTGCAGGGTGACAGGCACTCAGACCCCATTTAAACCCCTTTCACTTAAAAGGGGTGGGGGGGGGGGGGGGGGGGGGTGTGGGGTGTGTGTGTGTGTGTGTGTGTGTGACTGCCTTATGAACTGTAATGAAAAGAAATCAATCAAAGAAAGGTAAATCAAATGAAGATGAATGGTATTAACGACTGGTTCTCTCTTTAGTCCTACTGTGACGATCCTGATCTGGTGCTGGAGCTGAAAAACCTCATAGTTGTCTTCGCAGACACTCTACAGGTCAGCCACGGCAACAATGTCCTTTTTGTGCAAATACAACTATATACATATAATGCAAACCTAATATCAGACGGATATTTTACCTACGACACAGCTTACCCTCGACAGACGTTTCTAAGTAGCCGTTCAGCGCTGAATGAAAGGGATGTGTTTTCTAGGGCTACGGTTTCCCAGTGAACCGTCTCTTTGACCTGCTGTTTGAGATCAGAGACCAGTACAACGAGACCCTGCTGAAGAAATGGTCCCTGGTGTTCCGGTGAGTTCTGCGTGGGGGGGGGCTTATCTGCGCTCGTGATGAGTGTGCTTCTGTGTCATGGATTTGCATTACTTGTACATGCTGCTGAGTTATTCAGTTATTACGTTTGTTAATGTCTTCTAATAATTCTGTGCTGTTTAATGTTTGTATTGATGTGGACATAAATACAGTTATTCAAATGTGCGTCTACACTCTAATCGATAAAACGTTAAGAGTCCAAGTTCAACCCTCGGTTCTGCTTTGAGCTCTTCACCCGTGTGCGTGGATGGTCACTCAATGTTGATACCGCACCCCAGGGAGATCTTCGACTTGGACAACTACAGTCCCATTCCGGTGGAGACAGAGGAAGAGTATAAGTTGGTCGTCAGCCGCTTTCCTTTTCACGATGCAGAAATAGAAAAGGTTGGCAGTCTAAGTCTCTTGGTCACCAACACACACACGCACACACACACACACACACACACACACACACACACACCAGGGATGCAAACAACTAGCTTTTCGGTGAATGTCACTTTTACGACTTAAATTTGGGGGACTTATGTGAACCGTTAGGATCCAAAGAGTTTTTAGTATCTTTGGTTTGGGTGGGTGACATTGACGTACGCCAAAGAGAGAGAGAGCTGGAAATGAAGCCTGCCAGCGAGTAGTTAACATTGGGCGACCGATCATCCGTCAGGCGAGGGCGGTGAGTCACTAAGAGCCAGCGAAACTTTATTTGTGAATGCATTTAAAGGGAGTCTCCTATGTAGAAGTACGACGGGACAGCCTTAAAAAGATAGTTGTTGGCATCCAGGGCCTCTCGGTATACAGAGCGCACAGACCCACAAACAATCAGCACTCCTATACTCTAGCTATACTCGTTGCTGTGTGCAACGGAACTGTGTAGCGAGGACCGCTACCAGGGAGTGCTACTGCTCTCGCTCAGTTCTGTCACCCTCTTCCAGTCACCGCAGCTTGTGCTAATAACTCAATTGATTTATCGTACCGCTAAGAACAGGCTGATGACTGAAAGATCATTTGCTATCAGCTTGTAAGTTATGGCTTCAGAGACTTTGATAACCCTGTTGATTGGTCGTCCCAAGCCAGCCTCCTTGCTAGGGATCCCAGACCAGCCGCTCTCAGCAGGGGAGAGGACACACTGCTGTCACCCCAGGGCTGTTGTTTTTAAATCAATGTGTAGGCTATAGCCAAATGGGTTTTTGTATATAAAGTTTGTTGAAAATCGGACCAGGTCATTATAGTAAGGCAATAATAAGGAATTAATACTAAACACAAACTAAAATGAAGAAAACTGCTTAAAGAGTATTTGTTCCCCTCTCTCTGATGAGTGATGAGACTAAACACTTTTTTATCAGGTGTTGTCACTGGGTTAGGGTGTCACTTGGGAGAGGAGTCCTCTGGGACCTTTTAATCAGTGGTACTCACTAGTTTGCATTTTAGTTCGAATATTAACTCATCATATACAATGTAATTTTTTAATTTGCAGCTACTTGCAGATTCACTTGGAACAAATGCATAGAAAACATTTGTTTCTAAATCACTAGCCTTGTGTATAAATCTAACTAGAGTAAGGAACAGGGAGAAGGCAGTGAACCGGGGCCATTGTGTCATGCCTATGGTTATCATGTTGCCTACATACTGTTGTGAGTTTACTTTGGGTAGCTCTCTTTTACCCCCTTAATGTGTTCCCTGACACACACACAGCTTTTAACCCCGCACTGCCTCACTCATGAACATGCTGAAAGTGTTGATGATACCATTTCTGTCAAGGTGGTAGAGCTCATGATGGTTATGAAGCTATATCTATATATTCAAAAGGGTCAACTACATATTTAAGTGTCCACTGCACTCTAATTAGTGAGATGAACTTGACCCATCCGAAAAACACTGGTCTGAATCTTTACATTCATCATTCACATGGTACACATGTGCTTTCCACAAGCACAACATTACAACAATGAAGCAACAAGCAAGAAATGTTAAGTACAACCTTCTTGTGTGTGTGTGTGTGTGTGTGTGTGTGTGTGTGTGTGTGTGTGTGTGTGTGTGTGTGTGTGTGTGTGTGTGTGTGTGTGTGTGTGTGTGCTTGCAGCAGGACTTTCCTAAGAAGCTGCCAATGTCTCAGTCGGTGCCTCAGATCTACACCCAGGTCAAGGAGTTCATCTATGCCAGCCTTAAGTTCTCCGAATCGCTGCATCGCAGGTAGGACACATGGTGTGTGTGTGTGTGTGTGACGACAGGGCATATGAATGCAGACTTGATGGGCACAGGTGCACGCAAAGGAATACGCAAGCAAACAGGAGCATGCCCATTATTGAATACTTGTGTTCATGGATCCATAGTCCAAGGCGGAAGACCGCACGCAGGAACCTAAACCTTTCCCCGGGAACTAGGCGCCTTTTGAGGAACTCAGTGCACGTACCGCAGGAACCAAATTAAGTCCCAGGGACGTTATTTTAACCCCCAAAAGGTCCCTGACCGGGGGGGTAGTACTTTCCAAAAGTACAGGAACTTAGGGGGTGGGGCTTGCAGCACTGAACAACTCTTGATTGGTCGAGTACTCTTAAGCATTTTGTTTCAGCCATTTCAACATCTGCAGCCGTAAACCAACAAGTTCTTTGTTCACTTCAACATGCAGTAAATCACACACAGTCCTCTTACCGCACCCATAGTGTTAAACTTCATTCATACACCTATAATGATCGCTATCTGTTACATGTATTGGTCATTCATCTCGATAGCAGTCGGCGCTACAAGCCAGTGTTTACTTGCACTGTAGGGACATAGGTTGCTTTTGATTCCTCCGAAAGAGTCCTAGCCTGCTTTTAGTTATCGAACAGGGAAACAACCTCAAAAAACGAACGTCTCCAAAACATGGATGCGTTAAAGAATGCACACCCACTTATCATAGTCCCCCTCGTTCGTGAACTGCCCTTTGCTATGAACGAATGAATGAGCATACGCTCGTATCCGCTGGCTATCTGAGGTTGAGGGTTGAATCCATCTTTCTTTTTCACTTCTTATTGGAAAATGCCGCATATTTGTGTCGTAACTGATGTTTCTCGCTTTGTCGTGTCTTTAGACCGCGGTGGAAACGCAGACAACAAGGGGCTTGAAGGAACCTTTAGTCCCTTGAAATGTAGTTCCCGGGACTAAAGGCTCCGGGTAACTTGAGTAAATCAGTCAGGAAAATCGGTGGCCATGTACTTATGCAAAGGCGCGCATGCATGGTCTTTGCTTATGCACTCCCACATATGCTGCACACGGAGACATACATCACATGTGGTTACAACATTCTGTGGCCGGTCACAAACAGAAGAAGCAGATGTTAAACATCTGGGGATGTGATGAGCCAGCGTGTTGACTTTCACAGCGATATGCAAAGGTGTGCAAGAGAGAATTTAGCATGTAGCACGTCCAAAGAGTGCGCGCCTCTCTCAGGAAATCGACTGGAACTCAAACTCAATTCACTTCTCGAGTGCCCTGCACACACACACAAGCGATTTGATTGTCTTTGAGATTGCGATGCAAAGAGAGATTGAACGGTTGTGCAAGAGATGTTTATGTTGACTGCTTGCTGTATATATGTTGACTGCTTGCTGTATATATATACGTTTGCAACGGATGACGTATGAGCCAAGCATGTGTGTGACTTGACACGGCTTCCTCGGCAGATTCCTTTGTAGACAACAAGCGATATCTAGATATTTACCTGGTGCGGACGCACCGGCCGTGGTGGGGGGGGACGGGGACGGGGACGGGGACGGGGACGGGGGACGACGACGACGTCGACAACAAGGCGGTGCATGTAGTACAACACCTTGTCATTACGTCAGCCGGTGTAAATGTGTGGCGCCTGTGACGGTCAGGGGAGTCCGATACAAGTTTGCATGAAATCATTGTCGTCGTCGTCGTCGTCCCCCCCCCCCCCCCCCCCCTGTTCAGCTCCACGGAGATCGACGACATGCTGCGGAAGTCGACCAATCTGCTGCTGACCAGAACGCTGAGCGGCTGTTTGCAGAACCTCATTAAGAAGCCGCACATCGGCCTCACCGAGGTAGGGAGGCCGTCCCCTTCACGGCTCGTTGGCACGCCAAACACTGGTTCTACCCTGCCGTCCTCGGGAGGGCGCTGTGATTAGCATCCGCCCTTACTCCGTCATCCTTCCTTTGACCTGTATGTCTTTGTTTGGGAACCTTGTTCCGCGTAAAAAAAAAGAGAAAAAAGGCGTGTTCCTAGCCGAGGGCGGTTCACCTGCCCCGGTCTCTGGTGGAGCTCTCCCACATGGGCAACAAGAAACAACAGACGTGATCCACTGTCAGCGCTGCTACGGCGACGCCGCCGTCGTACAAGCGACCTTTGACCCCTCGACGTTTTACGCACCATTGGGATGGAGCCCAAATTATAATTCAAATATCCATTCATGTCACACAAATACAGTAATAAAATAACATAGATGGAGTTCATATAGATTCATATCAGCCTCTGACTGATTCTCCAGATAATGCCATGAATAATCTAGATGGCTTCCTTCTAGATAGATGGCTAGACTACAGCCCAGCCATAAAGAAGATGTAATTGTTAAACTGCCTGCGGCTTTATTCAGATGTTGCTGTCGCCGCATGTTTGGTAGCTTGCGTCGGAAGTCCTTGTACAGTGTGTACAGTGTCCTTACCGCCCCGTGTCCACCCGTGTTCAGCTGGTCCAGATCATCATCAACACCGCCCACCTGGAGCAAGCCTGCAGGTACC
This sequence comes from Lota lota, assembly GCA_026745465.1. NCBI lineage: Eukaryota > Metazoa > Chordata > Actinopteri > Gadiformes > Lotidae > Lota > Lota lota. The sequence continues at coordinate 2,787,408 of JACYXH010000047.1, forward strand.
TGGAGGAGTTCATCACCAACATCACCAACGTGTCCCCAGAGACGGTGCACACCACCAGGCTCTACGGCCTGTCTACCTTCAAGGTACCGCACACCACACGCTGAGAGGGCGCTGGGGAGGGAACCCGCCCAGCGCCAACACACACACACACACACACACTAGCGGCCGCCCAACGGACTCCCACTGTTCCTACAGCCCAGGATGATAACCAACATGAATCGTGGTTGTTCCGCCCCCCCCCCCCCCCCCCCCCCCCCTGTGCCACGGTGTAGTTTGGTCTGTACTCGTTAACTCAGCCGTGTAAGCGGCGGCAGTCTGACTCCTTTGTTCCCGCGTCTGCGTCTGCAGGACGCGCGCCACGCCGCCGAGGGGGAGATCTACACCAAGTTGAACCAGAAGATCGATGAGTTCGTCCAGCTGGCAGACTACGAGTGGTGCATGGCCGAGTCGGACGGCCGCGCCTCCGGGTACCTCATGGACCTCATCAACTTCCTGCGCTCCACCTTCCAGGTGTTCACCCACCTGCCGGTAAGCCAGCCGGTCGGTGGTCGCCTTAGAGATCGCGCTCGTCTTGCGCCCAGGAATACATGAGTCCACTGTGCTATTTGATGGAGCTGTCCCTACCGGATGTGTTCCTTTGAACCGTAACCATGTGGTAGGACTTGGTTTGGTTTAACTGTCGCGGGCCAGATTGAATGGATATGAACTTGTTTAAGATACATTATTTAGGCTTTTTATTTATTTATTATTACTCTCCACTTAATGATGCATTTATCTTTCTAAACAATATGTTCACTTTTACTCTACAGTTGCTGCTCATAACAAATCCTAACTTGCTTATTGCCAATGTTTCTTATAAGAGATAACGAAAAGGTCAACTATTTAATATTTTAGTAAGTTCATCGCAATATGTTTTAATTGTAGATCACATTTAAGGGTAAATCATAATGTTAATTAGATAATAATAACAATCCACATGAGCCACAAAACAAACTGCCACAGAGGTTCTGCAAAGCAACACAAACCATTCATTGAATGGAATATGAGCAGGCTGACCTCATCTAAACGCTTGTGGAACGGCATTGGTTCCAGTTTGTTGGATTGGATCGGGACATGCCTATCCAACATGTGCCATAAGAAACATGACCGGAAAGAGAAGAGCATGCTTAGGCCGAGCCAATAACCTTGACCCTGCTCCCAAACAATATGCATGCCTTCTGTAATGTTTCCAGCTGCTCCTATCCCACTTTCTCCTGTTTTTATACTTTGCTAAACACTAACCAAACAGTACAATCAAACCGTAGCCACGTACGGTTATTCCAACCACTGGATCTGATTGGCTCAAAGTCATTTGAGCCCCCACAATTACATGTTTAGCACCGTCCCCACGGTGCAATCGTTTAGCTTATTCTTTAAGATATACAACTATTCTTTTGTAACTTCATTGGTAACAAGCGCTGCTTTTACTTGATTTCTGTTATGATTTTCTCATTTGATTGACCGAAAACCGATTGATTCCTACCTATGCATGACAGCTCTCTGAATATCTACATCCTCTTGTCTATTTATTTCCATACTTGTTTTTCTTCTTCTCCTCCTCCTCCTTCCCTCCCCTCCCCCTCCTTGGATCTTGTGTTGTGTTTGTATTGGTTGGTTTGGGGGGTGTCCCTGTCCAGAGTAACAACAATGACCATGCGTCTATGTCGGTGAGTACCCTGCCTGGCCGCCGCTAACGCTGCTACTTGCCATCACAGACCCCCGGGAGACGTGAAGCGCATGCTTGTGTTCTGCTCTAGGCATTCCGGCCTGATAATCAGCCTGAACCTCTGCTCCGTTTCACTTCGTAATTCAGCCTGAACGTTTCGTTTTTCGGAGATTAGGGCAGGGGTTGTGTCCGCCTGAACCAATCGAGAAGCGGATACAGATTCTCGAAAGTGGCGTCGCGGTCTGTTGATGTTTGAGCCGAGGTTTCTGCACGTTTTTACAAAACTGCTGCAATAGCAGAATCCATAGACTTTAGAATACCTTAAAGTACCACAATCTTACTCCGAGGTATGATGTTGATCAGCCATTACAAGCCATTTCACAATACACCCTCTAGTGACATCACATGTGGACGTGTCCACCCAGATGATGGATAGATCAGCCTTGCCCAGTCAGCTTAGCTCGCCAGGAGTCGACCAGGAGTCACAGAACATTTTTTAATGGTGGACGGGATTCAGGGGCTGGAAGCAGGTAGCTAGTCATCACTCCCTGGAACGGACGCATGATGCACATAAGGAATGTCAGTCCTTCACCTGTCCAGACCAGACTAGTCCATGAGGAGTTGCTGTGTTTAAAGAGTGTTGTGTCTTCTTTGGCCAAGTTTTATTTTTTTCTGTGTGGGTGATGAAAATTGCCCCTGTCTTGATCAGCATCTCCAAGTCATTCGAACCCACAATGCACTCCTTTGCTTTTTGGATTGACATTGGTTACACCTCACGTCACAAATCAAACTGTCTACTTGAAAGCTAACCAATACCACTTCACCGGTGGACCACGGTTCAATTGTCTGCTGATAGTGGGTTCAAATAAAGAATAAATAAAATGGAGTGAAAGCACTTTCATGGGAAGCACTTGCATCAGTCATTGCAGTTTTAAGTTGGCTGACGTGATGGAAATCTTAAACCCTCATTGATTGTCTCCGTGCCTAAACCAATGGAAAAGGGTGACTGAAGTCTAAAGTCTGGGACTAAAGTGGGACAAGTGGGAAACTGGGACATCGCCTGAACTGGGTCTGCTGGCGTGAACCAAACACGACATAATCACGGCCCTTGCTCACGGTTCATGTGCCGAACTGTCGTCACGCACCTCTGGAACTTGAAGCTCCGCAAGCAGAGTGGGCAAACTGCATCGATAAAGGCCATGAATGAAGTCCACGCACTGACCCATCACGGCCACTATAAACTCAGCTCTACTTGTTCGCAATGGGCTGAATGGTGCTGGCTAATAAAGGTCAGTTAAATAATGAGGTGCCATCTTTATTTTCATTTAACTTTACGTTAGTTAAACATCTAAACTCAGTCAAGGTGCAATAATAGAAGAAACCAGATTTGGGCTTGAACTATCTTTCTAAGCTATCAATGCCATAAAACAACTTTGAATTCAAGCTTTATTTCTAGTTTTGAAGTGCTTTAGCAGAAGAATAAATGTGAATTTCAAATCTATGATTTAAAGTTAATGATTTGAGAGTCTGTGTGTCTGTGACTGAATATAAGGATCTTAACAGCAATGACATAGTCAACTGTATGGATAGCATACATTTTTCCAAATTCAACGTAGGTGGATTTGTATTCCATTGCTTACACTTAACTTTATATCTGAACCCAGGAATGTGTGTGACTAGACCAGGTCAATCAGTCTCTTTAAGGCACCATGTAAAGGCATGAACTGAGTACTTGTGGAGGCTTCTCGTTCAGTCAGAATAATACTCCTTAGTTGTTGGGACAACATGGCACATGGAATTCTTTGGTTGAAATGGATTCAGGCAGGGGATGTAATGGATTTTAGATATTCGTGACAGGGAGTTGAAATAGTCACCTTGCCATTTTATATTTATTTATATTGTATTGTTCCTTCTGCTTTTCGGACACCTTTTTTATTATTATTGTGCGTACGTTTTTTTTCCAACATTAGCACTTATATTTACTTGACTGGTGAGGAAGACTAACCAGAATAATCAGGCCTTTACATACAAAACACATTGTGTCATTTAGAGGATAACTTCAAAGACTTCAGGGATCTAGGTGACTATCTCTGACCATGCTGCAGTGTCTTATGTTTCGTTTTCTCAGCGAGCCTCGCTGTCTGAGGGAGCGCTGCGTTTGGAGGGACTCTGAGAGGGAGGGCTCAGCATTTTGACTGGGGCTAGATTGACATAATAAATACTGCATAGTCTACCTTTAAGCTAGGAGTTTTTTTTTATTTAAGTTAGTATTAAATGACTTCCTCGTAGGATCTGTTTCTCATAGGATGGTGTGTTTAAGAAAGAAATACAAGGTTTGATCCACAGGAATCATAAATGATTACAAAATGGTTTTGATTAACTGCTGTACAGCTCATGTACAACTTTTGAACAATGGCCTTGCGCCCCCCCCCCCCCCTGTCCATATTTCGATTGGTTGGGTATGTTGAGAAGATTTTATTAAGATGTATTCAAACAATCAACAGACATATTGGTAACTCTAGGACTAGTTCTGCGCCCAGTGAATCATCCTTTCTGTGTGTCATCTCATCAGATATATTCACCTTCTTTCCATGTTTTACCTTCACACACCTTTTTAAAAACAAATATATTCGTGATGAAAATGTTTTATTTTATGTTTGTAAGCACAACATCTGGGTTGGACAATAGCCTCTGCAATGTCATGCCTGGATTTGTTTCTGCACGTCTTGGTCTCGATGTTGTCCGTGGTGGTCTTCTTGTCTGTGTTTCTGTTGCAAGTCCAGCCTAACACGAGTACTACTACTGCACACCCGTTCACCTCACATCATTACATAATGACCATACTTGAAGTGAGGTCAATGCAGCATGCACTGGGTGGACCTGGTGTGTAATGTAATGCTGATCCTAATTGAATTGACGCATGGCGCTCTCGGCTCTGTAGTGGGGATCTCACTTCAAGTATTCTGCCGTACCTGGCTGTGGTTAGGACGCCTCAAGGAATCTGTCTTGCTGTACAGCAGCCCATCCTGAAGCAGTAGCCGTGTAGACAACCCCCCCCCCCCCCCCCCCCCCCCCAGATACTGTAAGGGGACATTTAACACGTCCACAAACACACATTCACACTTTTGTGTTTGTTAGAATATCTAACGTGTATTATTTCTGAAATACTGAACAGACTTGCTTGTTTCCGTGGTCAATAAAAGGTAATGTCTGATAGCGTATCTTTCGAAAATAAAGGAATATTGTACTATTTTAACAATTTCTTAAGTATTTGGGTTGTGGGCAAAGATGAGTAATAAGATGCAGCTTATGCTACGGCGCAGCTGATCTGGGGTAGTTTGAAACATGCAACCCCATTTTACCGCTCCTGCAGCTTATAGAAAATGCTTTATTTTCCAAAAATATGGTATATTGAAACCTTTTGACTCATAAGTTATAGTTTCCAGTGTAATTTAAAGGATGGGGATTTCTTCAATCGAAAAAATTTAAATTCATAATCTGATGGTTGCATTCAAGAAATTGCTGATCTTCCTGCTCTCTTTTGTCCTCCATTTTGAATCCTCCTGCTGTCCTTCACCTGCCTGTATGTTTCTAAACTCCCTACACATTGTCCTTCTCCATTTCTACCCTATTCCCTTCTGCATTCCTCCGCCCCCCCCTCCAGGGTAAGGTGGCCCAGACGGCCTGCATGTCCGCCTGCAAGCATCTGTCCACGTCGCTGTTACAGATGTTGATGGACACCGAACTCAAGCAGATCAGCATGGGCGCCGTTCAGCAGTTCAACCTGGACGTCATCCAGTGTGAACGTGAGTGTTTGTTGGTTTGCGCTGCGGTGCGATCTCCACGGCCATAGGGATTGAAGCCGGAGTCAGCGTAGCGTGGGTCAGAGAATGGAGGTGCTTTTAATGCTGACTGGGGACTTGAAGACAGTTACCAATGAAGGTCAACGTAAAGCAACCTCAACTAAACGCGTTACCCAACAGATCTCTGCATCAAACGCCGCGGTGTCTGCCTTCAACACTAGACTCGGTAGGACTTGGCGCGGAGATTCTCCCATTTGTTCCCTGTTTTAAAAATATACAAATAAGTAAATAAATAACTTCTTTGCTCTGTTCAAATGTATTTATGTTTCGTTTTTTGTTACAAGATACAAGTTAGCTTTAAGACACAAGATAACACCAGATGTTAATCAGGTTGCACTGCTGGCCACCGCAATGCCGATGTTTTACTTTTTACTAATAGGCGTTCTTTTGTCACTTTAGCTAAAATAATAGCATAATGCAAAAAAAGAAACCTGGTTTAAAATCCAATGTTTTTTCTGGTCTCCGCCGAACAGTTTGTGAAAGTTGTGCCAAATGCTGCGACCTCAGGTGCCGTGCATTTGGTTCACGTTACTCATTATAACCAATGATGCGTACTAGCTTCAAAAACGTTCTCCAAGTTGCTGTGGGTTGTAGCGATGGGGATTACGCCTCCCCACTCTTCTGCAAACTCTGTATGTTCTAGTGTTCGAATTCAAACTGCAACAGGGATTCACTTACACTTCACATTCAACCCTCTCCCTATCTTCTCTTCTCTATCTTCTATCTTACCCTCTGACTCACTGGCTTTTACACACACACGCAGGCACGCACGCACACACAGACACGCACACACAGACACGCACACAGGCACGCACACAGACACACACAGGCACACACACACACACAGACACGCACACACAGACACGCACACACAGACACGCACACAGACACACACACACAGACACACGCACACACAGACACGCACACACACAACCACACACACACCGTTTTGGTTTAAAGTGGTTCCATCTTATGTTTGACGTATTGCATGACACAACGTCGGCCAATGACTTCTGGTTGAACCTTTTCTGGTATGTGAAGAGCTGCTGTGACAGACAGACGGACCGAGAACGACCCTCTCAAACTAACGTGTCATCATTGTTGGCCCACACAAGGAAGAAAACTCTGGGTGACTTCACTGTTGAGTTGTCAACAGCTAAGTTCTTCTCTAAGAAGAAATGTTTCAGCTTGGTTTAGTGTTAGAAATGATTCAGTGTTGGTCCGTTAGTGGCTGTCCAATATTTCTAAATAGAATTGAAAGTTCGTTTGGAGTCAACATTGCCAATGGCTCCAATTGGCTCCAGCTAGTGCAGGTGACATGTTATCAGTTTGAGTCTGTTTACCTTCGTACAGCTGAACAGACTACACAGGAAGGATGCTTAGTCGTTGGTGATATATCCGACTTGTCCCACTTACAATTGTGGTATTTGAGTTCAATAGAAATCAAGGTATCTAGAAGCCTGAGAATGAGGGCTTCTTTAAAGATAGAGAGCTAGTGCACTGCCATTAAAGGTGCAACGTTTAATATTTGACTGAATTATTCCTCCACACAAATAGGGGGCAGCATATTATCAGAACGTTGTGGCGACCACCTCTATTGTTTTCTATCCGGTCTGTACCACGTTTCAACAAACGGATAGAACTAACTTGGCAAAGATATTCACACTGTCAGTAACGTTGTACAAGTAGCTACCTCAACAAGCTATCGCTACATAGCCATTGTTGGCATTAAAAGTGGTTTTACTCACCAGTGTAGAAAAAATGGTTCCGGTTCAGCATCAACCTTAGTTAGTTTACCCGCCAAGAGCAGTCCCTAGTGATGGACAGTAACGCCAGCGGGAACGCTTACAACGCTTTTATTTCCATCGTGTGTTTCATGCGTGGCGATCTTAAAGGGGTGACAATGCGCCCTGTGGTCAGCACTCCTCTCCTCCTCTCACGGTGGACTGAGGGCCGACTGGACGCTGCAGGTCACCTCTTGGGGGAGAAATAGCGTTATGAGATGGCACACGCTAGCAGGGCTAGCTGCTAACTTAACTAAATATCTCCGTAACAAAATAAACAGATGTCTTAGACGACATAACTTCCTAACGGTTATTTCTTCTGTTGTAAATTCCCCTAATTAATAATGTGACAGGAAAAAGACTGCAGTACCGTGCTTGAGCACCGGGGGAGGAGTGGCTGAGCAGAGTAGAATGCATGAGGGTGGACGGAGCTAAATGCTATCAAATGGGAATCTCGGTCCGTTTCAGATGTGTATGTATCATTGCTTGCTGTAGTGAAATTGACACAAAACGAATACCCTTTTTTTCACTGGTCCACGTCCCTCAATTGCGTTATTTCAGCCAACATAGCGAGTAATAAACTACCCATATGTGACTTTGCTGAATGTAACGTAATAAATGGGAAACTTGGTGTTTTTAAAGTGTTTTTAATAGCGCTGGTTTTCTGGAAAACTCCCATTGACACCAATTCACTGTACTTTGCTCGTGCTCACAAGCGCCCCTGGTGTTTGCTTCATATATCACGCCCTTTGGAAACTCTCCTTACTAGTCTTGTGCAAGTGTATCCATGGCCCCTGTAGACACATAGCCTTCAAGTCAATGTGGGCGGAAGCGACCAGATGCCCTGCTGGTGCTAGCCAGCAGTGTTAGCTCGTGGCAGGCGTTCGGCGAGGGCCAGCAGAGAATGTACAAACATGAAATGACATGTGGAAATGTTGCGCATACCGCTGCTGACTAGTTGGCAGTGTCACTGCGCTTCGTCTGAAAAAGCGGTGGGACGCCCCAGCAGAATAACACGTCTCTATGGCGTGCGTGTGGGTGCATTTCTCTGTGAACACCTCATTGGTTCCCTGGAGCTCTCAGAAGGTACTGGTATGTGGGTGGAGGCACGTGTGTTCATGTGTAAGTGTTCTAGGTCAACTGGAGTTCAATAGAGGGATAATTATCCCAAGAAAGCTTTGTGGGATTTGTTTGAGCTTTCTGTGAGTTGCTCCTCTAAAACCGTTGCTTACAAACAGCTTTGTACCTTAATATATTGAAGCAGTAGAAGCAACTTAAAAAAGGTTTTTAGTATTTTTTCTCTCATGTGCTTTATATATAACGCTAAAAAGAACACTGATTAGATACTGATGATAAGTGAATAATTGATAATTAATATGAAAGATTGGGTTCTTTTAATCATTAGTTCAATGTTCTGGTTTCAAAAATTGCTTTTCCTTTAATAATTTTCTTTTTGTCTGGACAAACGTGCGCCAACAAAAACACAATTTGCGTGCTGAATAGAAGGTTTGCTGATATTGTGCCAATTTCCAGATGGATACTGGTACCTGTAATATTAAAAAAAGGTATATTACAATCTAACTGTGAAACAGTTTTGTTTCAGAATGGGGATTGATTCCTCCACATTGCAGGGAAATTAATCTCTGTCTTGGAAATCAACTTCATCATACTACGACAATGACTCATGTTCAACCATGTCAGATATGTTTACTATTTATATACATACTATTATTAGTATTAGTAGTAATATATTGTCTTGCATGCTAATTGAAAGTTTAGTAAAGAAAATGTTTGTTTGTTTTGCAGTGTTCGCCAGCTCTGAGCCTGTCCCCGGTTTCCAAGGAGACACTCTTCAACTGGCCTTTATTGACCTGAGACAGGTAATCGGCTTCCACTCATCTCTTATCAGCCAAACTTTACAACATTTGGCTAGCTTTCAGGCTAGATAGATTACGCCACAATCTCTTAAGGGGGCTCTTGGGAATGTCGAAGCATCCGTTTGGCTGCATTACGCTTTGTGTCTTGTCCCTTAACGACAAGGCGTGTTCGGCTTCACTCAGAAAGCGCCATTGGAATTTGAACTGCCGTGTCAGCGACGATAATAACTACTGAGCATCGTAATAAGGAAAACCCGCCCGCCGCTTTGAATCACGTTTCCATAGAAACTCTTGGAACCTTAAAACCCCAACGTTACGCCCTGTTCAGCGACGATCAAATTGAGATTCTCTCGCCATGTTCTCCACATGCTCAATTAATCTAGAGACAATAAGACCCCCCCCCCCCCCCTCTTGCCCTTCATTAAAGCTGGGGCAGGCCATTTTGAGAAACCTCTCCCTCAGCCCTCCCTCTGAAGCCACTCCCCCGAAACACTAGCTCGCTCGCTTTAGCATCAGGTCTGCCGAGCCTTGTGGAAGACCTCGGTCATGCGGGATGAGGGCCGGGCAGAGTGCACGCTGGTAGCCGGGTAGCTAGGTGGACCGGTAGGCCATCCAATCATTTCATTCGGTCCCAATGAAATGATTTGTTTGTTACACAGTCCTGCGACAGCCACAGATAACATTTGACGTATGGATTGCAGTCGGGATGTAAAGAGAATTTCGACAAATGTGACCACAAGAATGCTTCCAAAATATATTGCCTACGCTTGCTTTAAGAGAGAGTGTGAACGCCCTCCCTCGCGCTACGCCTGATGTTCAGTTTATGCTCGTCCTGGCTCCCCTGCTCTCATTCAATATCCCAAACCCACACTTGCACCTTTTCACCTTTCCCCTCTCCTTAACATCTCCCTTCCCACTTGCCCTGCAGGACCTTTCAGAACGAATGGCTGCTGCTGTCTCCCCCCCTCACCTAACAACGTTACACACTGTTCTCTCCCCCTCTCTCGTTCTGAAGCGCGTGCACACACACACACACACACACACACACACACACAGCGCTCTGGCCGTTCAGTGGTAAATGACTGCTGCGGTGGTATGTGACGTGTTGATGGGGACTTATGAAGTTCTGTTGACCTGCTAAGCTGAGCCTGGGGTTTTGATTCTGTATCAACAAGTCCAGGTCACATAGAGGTTGTTTTACTCTACGACACCCACAGATCTGCATGCACGTCATCTTTAAACGAATGTCGGGGCCTCAGTAAAAAAACAACAACACTAATGCAGAAATGTTGTCGCACACATTTTCGGTTAGTAGTAGGTTTGCATTCATTTAGCGTATGTTTTCTGAATAAGATGGATCACATGAAAGACAGAGCTTTGTTACAGTCACACTTACACAAGGATGTTTACAGGCTTCCTCTAATGGAGCCGGGACATTTGACCGGTTAATCTCGGCCTTGGGTAAAAGAAGGGGTCAGGAGGAATCAATGGGTGGAGGTTAGCCAGAGATCACCCTTAGTGTGGGCCATAAGCACTATGCAGAGCTGAAGTTCCTGGTGGTTGTTCACCCTTAGTGTGGGCCATAAGCACTATGCAGAGCTGAAGTTCCTGATTTGTTTGTTCACTGGATTTACAAAATCAACACTACCAAAGGAACCTCTGTACCATTATGTACTGTTCCCATTTTCAACGTCACACATAAACTCACTATTCCCCATGAAGCGAGTGAGTTGTACCCCATCTAAACGCATAGACACACTTCTCCCATGAAGCGAGTGAGTTGTACCCCATCTAAACGCATAGACACACTTCTCCCATGAAGCGAGTGAGTTGTACCCCATCTAAACGCATAGACACACTTCTCCCATGAAGCGAGTGAGCTGTACCCCATCTAAACGCATAGACACACTTCTCCCATGAAACGAGTGAGCTGTACCCCATCTAAACCCAGTACATGGAGGCCCTTGCTACTGTTTGGGAATAGGATCGTAAATTGGTGGGTTGACTGGCATATCGGTCATTATGTTGCTGGTGGGCCACGGATGGCTGGGTACCTTTGCCTCACCGAGTGAGCAGGTTTTGTGCAGATGATCACATCACTTATGGTAAAGCAACGCTCCTCACACCGTTGAGGCCAAAGCTCCCACGGAATGCCTCCCATCCCCTTCCTAATGGAGGATTCATAGTCCTTTGCTTAAATCTCTTGTAGGGAAGATGTGGGAGTTGTAAGGAGAGCGGATTTGAAAACCAACAACCCAAAGCGCACGCCCTCCTTCCCTTCATTTCCCCACCATTGAGTTGATAAACAGCGTGCGTGTGATTTTTATTGACGAGCGAGATGGATTCCCCGAACCGTCAGGGAAGAGACGCCCCTGATTGGTCAGAAATGAGCCGGGAGCGGTCTCAAATCGGAATAGTCTCAAGCAGAGGAAGGCATGCGGTCAACTCCAAACACATTCTCACAAAGCATTCACTCACTAATATCAGATGGATGCTATGGCATTTCTAACACATTGCACTCAAATGATGGCTCTTAAATCTTCCCTACAGCACCTTAAGCGATGCTCACGCCACCATGATGTAGAATATAACATGACGCGTTCTACCAGGTGGAGTTTAACCCATGTCTAACCCCTGATCAGTTTCATCGTATGTAATGATGTATCTGTTATTGCCTGTGCTGTTGGGTCATGTTCAGCATCACGTTTCACTTTCTCTTTCTCTCACTGAGCCTGAATTCTTTCGTGTTGTGGACCATCTCTGTTTGTTTAGCCGTCTGTTGCTGCAGCGCTGGCCTCTGCTTGTTTATATCTTCTGTCTCCCATCTTTTTTCCAATCTGTCACTCTCTCAGCTCCTGACACAAAAGCAGTGGAGTCTCTTTCATGCCACAGATAACATGACTCTGCTTGCCCTGGAAGACTCCCCCCAGATTACATTCTAGGGGTCTAGACTATTATCCTCTCTATGTTTGGTCGCGTCTCGCCCTTTGAATGTGTTGATGGAGGGGGGATTGGGTCCAAAGACCACCCTCTGGGCTATTGGCTGCCTGGTGCTCTAAGTGGATAACATGCTGCATTCTACTCAAATCCACCTATTGCATGGGAGAAACATTTAAATGTGTGCACGTGTGTGTGTGTGTGTGTTTGCGTGTGTGCGTGTGTGCGACAGCTTCTGGATCTGTTCATGGTTTGGGACTGGTCGACCTACCTGGCGGACTACGGACAGCCCACCTCCAAATACCTGAGGGTGAACCCCACCACCGCCTTGGCTCTGCTGGAGAAGTGAGTACGGCACGTCTGGACACCCACAGCACCCGTGACGTGTTCAACGCATGCACGCCTCCACGTCCCTGGTGCTTTCGCT
>JACYXH010000047.1:2805000-2812500 GCA_026745465.1 Lota lota
TGCGTCGTCAAAAAAAAGGTTGATTATGCAGACGGATGCGTGCTGGTCGTCCTAAAGCAGACCTTCAGTCGGTCGTCTTACAGGCGTCCCTGTAAAGGATTGTACAGGCCATTCACAATGCAGATCCGTTCCTTCACTAATTAGGTGGGATCTGCAGTGATTGTAGCGCGCGCGGTAGTTGCTGTGCCATGGTTTAGTGTTTGTTTACTTTCGATAGTGTTCGAAGAATAATAATCAAATTATTCCATAATTTGGATTGCCATTCCTACATGGCTTTTTAAACACTGTATAAAGGATGTGTGACCGATGTGCATTACCCCTTATCTATCTCTCTTTCTCTCTCTGTCTCTCTCTCCCTCCCTCTCTCTCTCTGTCTCTCTCTCCCTCCCCCTCCCTCTGTCTCAGTCTCTCTGTCTCTCTCTCCCTCCCCCCTCTCTCTCTCTGTCTCTCTCTCTCCCTCCCCCTCTCTCTCTCCCTCCCCCTCTCTCTCTCTCTCTCTCTCTCTGTTATTTGATGGACAGTGAACTTGGCGAGACTGTGCGCGAGAGTTCACCAAGAAGTCAGGGTCCGCGTGTTCGCGGGTCACAAACAGGTCAACGTGCGCAAACGTGTAGGGAGGAAGACACGCACAGACAGACGCGCGCTCGGGCGATAGGCTTTTGTTTGACGTTAGCTCTCGTGGATTTAAACGCTGACAGTGCACGCTCAGAAATATGTCCGCTAGCCCACCCTGTCCTTCACGACCCCGCATCTGTTCCAGGCCACAGGATCGTAAAATAAAACTCCGCGGAACGGACGCCGGCAGCGAATCACAGGTGGGCCATTTGGCTCGCGTTGTCGTCAGGAGGAATGTGCGCATGCGTTGTACCTGTTTGGAGTCGTAGTGGAAAGTGACTGCCTTTAAGATGTGTTTGTGTGGCATTTTGGAAGCAGAGCAGGGAAGCGACCCAGATCCAGCCGCGTGTTTTGGAACGCTTGTGGAGGAATGTGGCCGGACGCGGGGCTATAAACAACTGTTCAATGATTCTCTACACTTGAACTTCCGCTCACCCCACCCACCAACACTTTTCCCTCACACCTGAACACCGGAATCCTGTTTCACACATTCACGCTGTTTCAATAAAGTGCACTCGTAAGTACAGCATGTGCATGCCAGATGTACAGCTGTTCACGTCGAGTATTGACCAACACGGCACAACACATTCATCCACGCCTCGGTGCGTTTTGGGCCTGAGCCGTAAAGCTGCTCCCACCACCGGCTGGCTGTCGCCTGTGTTCTTATCGTCCATCTCTCCGTCCAGCCATCTCGCCGGACAATAGCCCATTCTACGGCGGGCCTATTCTGTGACCCTGGTAATGATAACTTGACGTCAGTCCACTCGGCCATTTGCATGGGTTAACCCCGGCCAACAACACTGTTTGCCGGGGTGAAACTCAGGGCACCCTCTTCGGCACGGGGGTGCAACTGAAAGAGTGTGTGTGAGGAGAGGAGGAGGGTGGGGGTGGGGGGGGGGGGGGGGGGGGGGGTGAAGGGGGGCGAAGAGAGCGAGCGAGAGGATTGAGAAATCCATCCATGTAATGTGTTCTTGTAAAAGCGGGAGCCAGGCTGACCGATTGGCCCACAGCCTGCCGCAGAAACACGCGTCCTAACGCCGCGGCGGCTCGTAAAAACACCAGCGTTCAAACGAGAAGAGGGAGGATGTTGTGGCCCGCGGATAACCCTGTCCCCAGCATCCCCTCTCTCTCTCCCCCCCCTCTCTCTCTCTCTCCCCCCAGTCTCTCCCACCCTCTCTCTCCCCCCCTCTCTCTCCCCCCCCCTCTCGCTCTCCCCCCCCTCTCTCTCTCGCGCCCCCCCTCTCTCTCCCCCCTCTCTCTCCCACCCTCCCTCTCTCTCTCTCTCTCCCACCCTCTCTCTCTCTCCCCCACCTTCTCCCCCCCCCCCCCCCCCCCCATCCTCTCGCTCTCCCCCTCGTGACCCAGGGCTGAACCCTACACTAGAGATATCATTTTATTGCAGGCGCGCGCCACTGCAGCGGACGAGTTGGCAGAGGGCGGGAGACGGGACGGGAGCGGGTCTAAAGTCTGGAGATAAGGCCTCTGCTATCACGCGCAGGGGACCAGCTCATCCCAAATATTGCATGCTGGTCTAATTGCTTTAAAGTTGAAATCCAACTCTGAATCCAACAGGGGGGGGGGGGGGGGGGGGGGGGGGCTTATTTTTTACATTGTGGTCGCAAAAATGTGACGTGAGGCGCCGCGGGCGTCACTACTTATCCTCCAAGCGGCTCTCAAACCAAGGTAATGAGTGTGTAAACTAGCCCAGGATTTCCCAACAAAAGACCCTTGGGATGGGGTCCTATTGTCCGGGGAGACTCATCACCTTTTCACAGTTAAATCCGCCGCGGACTGTGCGCGTCCAACACCGGGAGGTGGAGGGGATTAAAGATGGCGCTCGAGCTAACAAATGGTGCGCGAGCGGCCATAGCCAGTGGGGGGGCGTGTCCAAGTCACACCCACAATTAAAGATGAACTTTGTGTGAACTAATTTATCTCTGGCAGTGAGAAGGTAACAGGCTGCTGCCGAGAGCCGCGGTGGGAGTGTATAAAAGTGGCGTGTCGACACTCCTACGCCCTCAGAAGCAAACAAGCGTCCTGGGAGTTTGCAGCAGCTGAAAGCAGAGCTTCAAGCAGACGGCGGTTGTTACAGAAAGGGCTTCCACACAACATGGCTTTAAGTACGCTGCTGGCCACCGTGCTGTGCACCATCGTGCTGCCGGTGCTGCTGTTTCTGGTGGCCGTGAAGCTGTGGGAGGTGTATCTGATCCGGGGCAGAGACCCGAGCTGCCCCAGACCCCTTCCTCCGGGCTCCATGGGGCTGCCGTTCATCGGGGAGACCCTGCAGCTGCTGCTACAGGTAAACACGCGCACACGGCTGCAGCGTGATCGACTGCACTTGGTCACTCCGCCGTTAGTTAGTTAGTTAGTTAGTTCTTTACATGTATCGGTACGCTTATTGAGGTCGGTCTTCAATGCAAAACTTTTTTTTTAACTGACATTATTAGGTATTGCGATGTGAAATTCCTCACTATAAGAAACTTAATTGGAATTGCAATTTGAACACGCAGCCGTGTTTTCATCTGTGATGGGCTGACGCGTTACCATCTCTGCGCTGTCTTTGCAGAGGAGAAAGTTCCTGAGAATGAAGCGACAGAAGTACGGATGCATCTACCGCACGCACCTCTTCGGCAACCCGACGGTGCGCGTGACCGGAGCGGACAACGTCCGGCAGATTCTGCTGGGGGAACACCGGCTCGTGGCGGTGCAGTGGCCCGCGTCGGTCCGCACCATCCTGGGCTCGGACACGCTCTCCAACGTGCACGGCGCGCAACACAAGTCCAAGAAAAAGGTAGGAGCCTGCTTCTTGACGGCTACAGCTGTGTTGTCTGGGGAGGATTCACCTGTCTTGGCGGGACATTTTGTGAAAGTGTTACTAATTGCGCTGGTAACTTCATATATCAATCTTACAATAAAAAAACAAAACACGAACGAATGGCGATTTAAGGAACATTTGATCAAGCCGTAGGCGTGCTCTGACCTCACTTTTATACGAACGCACGCACGCCGCGGTGTTTTGTCGACAAGCAAACCTAACGGGCGCGATTATGTTGCAGGCCATAATGCGGGCCTTCTCCCGGGACGCCCTGGAGCAGTACGTCCCCGTGATCCAGGAGGAGGTGCGCGCGGCCGTGCGGGGCTGGCTGCGGAGGGACGCGTGCGTGCTGGTGTATCCCGAGGTGAAGCGCCTCATGTTCCGCGTGGCCATGCGGATCCTGCTGGGCTTCGAGCCCGAGCAGATCCGCCGGGACGAGCAGCAGCTGGTGGAGGCCTTCGAGGAGATGATCAAGAATCTGTTCTCGCTGCCCATCGACGTCCCGTTCAGCGGGCTGTACCGGGTGTGTGGATGCGTCAGACTGCACATTAAATGTGTTTAATATATATACATATATATATTTTTTTTTTAAACACATTAAATAATATATATATATATATATATATATAAATATATTTTAACACATTAAATGTGTTAATATATATACGTGTATATGTGTGTGTATATATATATATATATATATATATATATATATATATGAACACATTAAAAGTGTTCATATATATATACGTGTGTATATATATGTATACATATATTCAAATGGCCCTCGAATCAACTAAAGTGACGGTTTCACATTCACCATTGCTTTTCGGTAATCTACCTCATCGTATTTCTTACAGTCCAGTAGTTGGTAGGCCAAGTAACCGCATGGTGTTAGCAGTTTGGGGTTACCAAACCGTCGCTGCGGCCCACGGCTTAGAACGAGGCGGCTTTCCACGTCCACGGCGTGAAAAGAAGTCCTGCGTTACGCTCCTGTCCATCCGTGGTCAGCGGAGAGTTGATTTGGCCTCTCCGTGGCTCACGCTCATCTTTCTCTCTCTCTCCTCTCTCTCTCTCTCTCTCTCTGTGTGCGCGGCGGCAGGGCTTGAAGGCCAGGAACTTCATCCACGCCAAGATCGAGGAGAACATCAGGAAGAAGCTGGAGGAGGACCCGGAGGGGCCGGGGGGGCCGGGCTGCAGACACAGAGACGCCCTGCAGCAGCTCATCGACAGCAGCAGGACCGCTGCAGAGCCCTTCAGCATGCAGGTAGGCCCTACGACCTCCGACCTCTGATGAGGCACGGCTCACGCCAGAGACCGGGAATCAGCCGGTCCAAGTCAGAGCAGGGCTTTAGGACATTTGAATAACGACATGTATACGTAATATTTACAGATGTTAAAACATGTGTTAATGTTTAGACAATATTGCTTAAGCTTGACTTACTGCTCACTGCTTGAATTGAAGTAAATGGTACATGCCCTGCTATTGTTGTTAGCTTAGCAGAACAAATCGGCTGACTAGTTCTCTAAACACATCCTTTGCGTTGAAACACACACACACACACACACACACACACACACACACACACACACACACACACACACACACACACACACACACACACACACACACACACACACACACACACACACACACACACACACACACACACACACACACACACACACACACCGCTCCTTTTTGTATAAAGCGCCCTGGAGGGGCCCCTCTGCGGCGTATTTGTGTCTTACGTCGTGTCCCCGCTGCTCTTCTCCCCCACCCCAGGCCATCAAGGAGTCCGCCACCGAGCTCCTGTTTGGGGGCCACGAGACCACGGCCAGCACGGCCACCTCCCTGATCATGTTCCTAGGGCTCAACCCGGAGGTGGTGGACCGCCTGAGGCAGGAGCTCCGCAGCAAGGTAAAGTCGTCGCCACGAGCCTCCTCCAGACGGGCTCTGGGCTGGGCTGGGCTCTGGGCTGGGCTGTAGGCTGGGGGCTGGGCTCTGGGGTGGGCTGGGCTCTGGGCTGTAGGCTGGGCTGGGCTCTGGGCGGGCTGGGCTGTAGGCTGGGCTCTGGGCTGGGCTGGGTTCTGGGTGGGCTGGGCTCTGGGCTGGGCTCTGGGCTGGGCTGGGCTCTGGGCTGGGCAACGCGCGGGGGGCTAACGCTGTGTGGCGTGTCCCTCCTGCAGGAGGAGCAGGGCGTGGACCTGCAGAGCCTGAGCATGGAGGCCCTGGAGCAGCTCAAGTACACGGGCTGCGTCATCAAGGAGACCCTGAGGATCAACCCCCCCGTCCCCGGAGGCTTCCGTGTGGCCCTCAAGACCTTCGAGCTCAACGTAAGTCGAGATGAAGGGGAAATGAAGAGTTGGAATAAACATGAGAAAAGGGCTGTCGACTAGAAAGTCACGTGACCTTTTTAAAAAGGTGAACCAAACAACCCGGTGTGACTAGTAGTAGGTCGTAGCTCCCCTGTAGCGTCAATGCAATTTGCCAAGAGCGCACGAGTGCACGGGAATGTGAACAACGTGGGCTTCCTTCTGCTCGCAGGGCTACCAGATTCCCAAGGGCTGGAACGTCATCTACAGCATCTGTGACACGCACGACGTGGCGGAGATCCCCGACAGGGAGGAGTTCCGGCCCCAGCGCTTCATGGCCAAGCCCTCGGGCGACGCCTCCCCGGCCTCCCGCTTCCAGTACATCCCCTTCGGAGGGGGCTCGCGGATGTGCGTGGGGAAGGAGTTTGCCACGGTGCTGCTGAAGGTCTTCCTGGTGGAAGTGGTGACACAGTGCAATTGGACCCTTCTGAACGGTCCGCCCACCATGAAGACGGCGCCCACACCCTACCCCGTGGACCACCTCCCCACCAAGTTCTCCCAGCACGTCCCGAGCTAGGGCCGCGAGGCTCTGCGTTGTCTCCCAACGCGGCGGAGCGCCCCGGGGTCACTAATGGCCACCGTGTAAATACGTTGCCACACTAAGAGCTGTAACAGTGGGGAAGAGAATAGGGTTCTAAAATGTTGAGCCACGGAGTCTGTAATTACACACTTAATACTGACGGCATTGCTGCTTGTTTTCGGCCTATTGTACAGAGGAAAGGTTGTCGATGTATATAACTGTGTGTGTGTGTGTGTGTGTGTGTGTGTGTGTGTGTGTGTGTGTGTGTGTGTGTGTGTGTGTGTGTGTGTGTGTGTGTGTGTGTGTGTGTGTGTGTGTGTGTGTGTGTGTGTGTGTGTGTGTGTGTGTGTGTGTGTGTGTGTGTGTGTGAACAAAAGGCACTATACACTGACGTGAAACACTTTGAAATGGGTTGTAACTAGCCTTGGTTGTAACTATGGCTTGGATGTACATTTGTATGTAGAAACAGTTTATATAGCGTTTTTTGTATCACCCCTCAACCTATTTAAATGACATATGTTTTAATGTTTGGACTTTTTTTTATTTAATAAAAGTTTTATTGCTGAGAAACCATTCATTTGTCTATGAAACAACCAAATGCAAACACGAATGCAAAAGCAATAAATCAGTTAGCAGTTACACATTGCTGTGTGTATGTAGAGTCATGAGTGATGAAATAGTCTTGAGAAACGTAGGGGGAAAGAGACAAACCATCTAATATCCTGCTTCTCCAGATGGCTGAGGGGAAATATCCTCACTGCAGTAAAAACCAAAGCCAAACAACTGTTATCTCAGCATGTTTACTCCATTGCCCTGTCTCTGTGAACCGTCAATATATAGGTCACTCTTTTCTGAAAACCACAAACTTCACTTTGGCTCTGGTAATAGCTAATGACAATGTTGAATTATCATTAGCTAGCAAGAAACATTTTTAATAAATACTTATTGTCTTTAAATGTATGAATATATATATTTGGTCATTCATGGTAAGTAAACTAATCTAGGCCATCAAGGTGAATGTGGCATTGTGACAATGCTTGGTCACAATGTCAACTTGCCGGAATTGAAGATTTATTGTGTATGACTGTTGTATCGGCTGAAATCACACTCCACCAATTCTTTGAATGTTGCATGTTTGTGGACAAATGATGTCCCTGAACATGCTGCAGCTACG
>JACYXH010000047.1:2817500-2832500 GCA_026745465.1 Lota lota
TTTCACGCAAAAGGCTCTCAGGCAGAAGCAGCAATAGCAGGCTTTCCGAATAATAAAGGAATACACATTAACTTATTGTTCAGCTTGTACTCCTGTTTTCTTAATCGTGCAGTTGTAGATGTACATTTTTCAAACAGAATATCCAGTGGTGAAAGCATATTGTCCAGAACTCAAGCACTCTATTGGTCCCTGAGCTTCCCTGTGTAACACAGTATTCATATGTATGTGTTCACAAAATCGATTCTGTATCAATGCCAATAATAGAGTAGGGGCAAAAGACAGAATCGTCGTCCTGAAGCTAAGTGATGCAAGAAACGTCTCTCGAGTATCGATACGTTTCAATGTTCTTCCACCTGTTGACCCGTGTATCAGCCTGTGGTCTGCTACAGCAATGCAGGCTGACGTTGCTGTCCTGTTTGCTGTTAGCTGAGTAGCTGTCTGAGCCCCAGCAGGGGACACACACATGGATAACAGCCCCGCATCTTAGCTTCCCTCCTCGGATGCCTGTTGCCCTGTCACATACCTCGCCAAGTTCAAAAGTTCAGCCCAACCGTGAACTCTCAGCCGCTTCCTAAAGACAGCCAAACAAATGGCAAGATGTTCCTCCAGATATGGTGTCACGTTTAGCTCAGTTGAATTCCTGGTTTGAGGGGAAAATAATCGGTGTGGCGAGGCGGAAATGTAATGTAATGACGGCGCAAAGGTCATCTTAGCGCACACGCACAAACACACAAGTAAATGGATATTATATAGATAAGATATAATACATATATATATATATATTAATATATACACCATCTTTAGATAGGATACATGAATATGTCAGCGTCT
This sequence comes from Lota lota, assembly GCA_026745465.1. NCBI lineage: Eukaryota > Metazoa > Chordata > Actinopteri > Gadiformes > Lotidae > Lota > Lota lota. The sequence goes on from JACYXH010000047.1 coordinate 2,818,332, forward strand.
AAACCTATAGCTACAAACCTAAACTCGAATGATGTCCAATCCTTAATATAAAATCATACATAATTAAGTTATTTTATACAGCTTTTACATTGTCAATAGTAATAATAATCCCACTGACAAAGTCATACGCCAATGTCAATCATAACACAAAAGCGTTAGAAAGGGTAAGGTTTCACACTAAACGCATTGTTTCCTGGGGGAGGCTGAGGTGAGGGTGTGGAGTCCTGGGGGTGCGGTGGGGGGGGGGGGGGGGGGGGGGGGGGGGGGGGTGGGGTGTATGTGTTTATATCATGGTGGAGTAAGACAGGGTCGGAACCTGCTGGATGAGCCTCTGAAGATGCTGTTGCAGCAGTGGTCTCTCCAGGAGATGTTCTCCGTGAGCGTTCCTGTCCTGAAGGAGGAACGCTTGAGGTTTTCTGAGGAGATAAGAGAGCCAGTTTGGGCTGATTTGACCATGCTAGCAGAGTGTAAGGTTCACCGTTTGAGTGTACGGATGTGTGCGCTCCAGTTTGAGAAACGTTTCTTTGCGCTCCGAATACGGTTTGAGGCAGGGTGTCACCAGCATGGGTGGGGGGGCTGTGAAGGTGCTCAGTTTCACAAGCAATTTGTAGTTTAGTGGGCAGGTTTTTCTCTTCATCTAGAGACAAACACTACATATTTTACCAGTAACATATGCTAATGTCTGATCATTCACTAATGGTGTTCATGTTAAGTAAGCTATTAATTTATAGATTATTTCATAGGGTGAACGTTAACCCTAACTCTAACCCCATAAAACTGTAACCCTATTAGATGATGTATAGATTAATACCTTAGTTGAAATGACTATTACTTTACCTTTTTTACTAGACCATTAGTCAGCTGTTAGTTAATTGTTAGTTTATGCTTAACAATGCATAAGCGAATGTTAATTAATGGTTTATTATTATACCCTAATGTACAATAATTAACCATTAATTATAAAAAATATATTAGTAAGGAACGTTTGTAGTGAAACCAGGGGAGAGGGTTACGACGGTTCGATCAGACGGACCAGTACGGAAAGCCTTAAGCCACCTTGACCACCTCATCTCTCCATGTGGGAGAGCCTCCTCGTTCCCTGGCATCCAATGGGCTCTCAGTCCAACACTGTGGAGGAAAAAATAAATAAGGTAAGGGTGGGATGGGGTGAGGGGGGTAAGGTAAGGGTGAGAGGGGACAAGAGGCTGTGTGGAGGGGTAAGGTAAGGGTGAGGGGGGACAAGAGTCTGTGTGGAGGGGTAAGGTAAGGGTGAGGGGGGACAAGAGGCTGTGTGGAGGGGTAAGGTAAGGGTGAGGGGAGTAAGGTAAGGGTGAGGGGGGACAAGAGGCTGTGTGGAGGGGTAAGGTAAGGGTGAGGGGGGGTAAGGTAAAAGTGAGGGGGGGTAAGAGGCTGTGTGGAGGGGTAAGGTAAGGGTGAGGGGGGTAAGGTAAGGGTGAGTGGGGTAAGAGGCTGTGTGGAGGGGTAAGGTAAGAGTGAGGGGGGTAAGGTAAGGGTGAGAGGGGACAAGAGGCTGTGTGGAGGGGTAAGGTAAGGGTGAGGGGGGACAAGAGTCTGTGTGGAGGGGTAAGGTAAGGGTGAGGGGGGACAAGAGGCTGTGTGGAGGGGTAAGGTAAGGGTGAGGGGAGTAAGGTAAGGGTGAGGGGGGACAAGAGGCTGTGTGGAGGGGTAAGGTAAGGGTGAGGGGGGTAAGGTAAAAGTGAGGGGGGTAAGAGGCTGTGTGGAGGGGTAAGGTAAGGGTGAGGGGGGTAAGGTAAGGGTGAGTGGGGTAAGAGGCTGTGTGGAGGGGTAAGGTAAGGGTGAGGGGGGTAAGGTAAGGGTGAGGGGGGACAAGAGGCTGTGTGGAGGGGTAAGGTAAGGGTGAGGGGGGACAAGAGGCTGTGTGGAGGGGTAAGGTAAGGGTGAGGGGAGTAAGGTAAGGGTGAGGGGGGACAAGAGGCTGTGTGGAGGGGTAAGGTAAGGGTGAGGGGGGTAAGGTAAAAGTGAGGGGGGTAAGAGGCTGTGTGGAGGGGTAAGGTAAGTGTGAGGGGGGGTAAGGTAAGGGGTGAGTGGGGTAAGAGGCTGTGTGGAGGGGTAAGGTAAGGGTGAGGGGGGTAAGGTAAGGGTGAGAGGGGACAAGAGGCTGTGTGGAGGGGTAAGGTAAGGGTGAGAGGGGACAAGAGGCTGTGTGGAGGGGTAAGGTAAGGGTGAGGGGGGTAAGGTAAGGGTGAGAGGGGACAAGAGGCTGTGTGTGGTAAGGGGTAAGGTAAGGGGTGAGAGAGGGGACAAGAGGCTGTGTGGAGGGGTAAGGTAAGGGTGAGAGGGGACAAGAGGTTGGATGTCAGGGAGGGGAGGTGGAGGTCAGCAAAGGTCACATCGCTGCACCCCCCATCCCCCACCCCCCCTTCTTGTTTTTTTTTTACAAGGATTCCCTGCTTTCACAAGGTGAATAGCATCAAACAACCAGGCAGCAAAGAGAGAGAGACTTAAAGTCAATCAAACAACCAGGCAGCAAAGAGAGAGAGACTTAAAGTCAATCAAACAACCAGGCAGCAAAGAGAGAGACTCAAAGTCAATCAAACAACCAGGCAGGAAAGAGAGAGACTCAAAGTCAGTCAAACAACCAGGCAGCAAAGAGAGAGACTCAAAGTCAGTCAAACAACCAGGCAGCAAAGAGAGAGACTCAAAGTCAGTCAAACAACCAGGCAGCAAAGAGAGAGACTCAAAGTCAGTCAAACAACCAGGCAGGAAAGAGAGAGACTCAAAGTCAGTCAAACAACCAGGCAGGAAAGAGAAAGAGACTTAAAGTCAACCAAGCAACCAGGCAGTAAAGAGAAAGAGAGAAACATTTACATTCAAATGACACCCTGGGTCAAACATGTCAATGAGCCCTGGGTCCTCTGATGTCTTCTGTCAACTGTAACCATGAACACACACACGCGCGCACACACATACACACACACACGCACACACATACACACACACACACACGCGCACACACACACACACACACATGCATGCACGCACACACATACACACACATGCAGGCACGCACGCACACACACACACACACACACGCACACACGCACGCACGCACACACACACACACACACACACACACACACACACACACACATACACACACAGGCATGCACACACACACACACACACACACACACACACACACACACACACACACAGGCATGCACACACACACACACACACACACACACCTCTGAAAGCAGTCTCCATCCAGACACCAGAGGATGTAACGGCTCTGTGCCACATTTCAAAGCCGCTCCTCCTTTGATGCAGGAGCCAGGCAGTGAAGCAGCTCTATTGTCCCCAGCCCAATAACTGTTAACATCCCCTCATGTGCCAGGAAGACCAGCCCACCGGGGACACAGCAAATAAAACACCTTTTAAAACCCCAGGGTGACCCACAACCAAGGGCCTGACCCCCCCGAGGACCCCACAAGTATCGGCTTGCAAGGGTAACAGCGCTTCACACGGGGCCCCTCGGCGCCCTGAGCGGGGTCACTGCTGGCCCTGAGCGGGGTCACTGCTGGCCCTGCATCAGAAAGGAAAACTGTTGAAATAGCATGTGATGCGGTTTTGTGGGTGGGTGGGGGGGGGGGGGGGGGGGGGGTGGGGGGGGGGGGGGGGGGGGGGGTGGGGGGGGGGGGGTCAGGGGTGGGGGGGGGGGGGGGGGGGTGGGTGGGGGGGTGGGGGGGGGGGGGGGGGGGAGTGGGGGGGGGGGGTGGGGGGGGGGGGGGGGGGGGGGGGATGGGGGGGGGTGGGGGGGGGAGGGGTGGGGGGGGGGGGGGGGGGGGGGGGGGGGGGGGGGGGGGGGGGGGGGGGGGGGGGGGGGGGGGGGGGGGGGGGGGGGGTGGGGGGGGGGGGGGGGGGGGGGGGGGGGGGTGGGGGGGGGGGGGGGTGTGGGGGGGGGGGGGGGGGGGGTGGGGTGGGGGGTGGGCCAGGCCCGGGTGGGCTCCAGGGAGGACAACAGCAGTGCGGTCCAAACACTGCTGGGCCTTATCACAGCAGATCCAAATGAAGAAAGACGGAGGAGAGACAGAGGGAGTCCACTCCCCGGAACAACAATTGCATATATGTATATTTAAATATGGATATGTTAAGTATATATACATGTGTATATATACATATGTATGAACATGTATATGTTTATGTAAATGCATATGTATTTGGATGTATATATATGTAAATGTATGAATATCTATATGTATATATATCTATGTATGAATGTATATGTGTATGTACACTTATATATGAATGTATATGTACAGTATGTATCTGTATATGTATATGTTTTCTGTTTATGTATATGTTTCTGTTTCTGTTTCTGTTTATGGATGGTTAACAGCCACAGGCAACGAATACAGAATATAAAAGACTTTTTTTCTCATACAGACGCACAAAGCTCTTCAGTTACTCATCAAAGTTCTGACCAATCTACCAAATAAGCTGTTGAAACGTCCTCTGCATGACTGGACTAGATGGGGTTTAAAAGGCCACCATGTTAACTACGTCATTCCCTCCGTCTGCTCCTGATCCCCGTCTCCTCCTTTGTGTTCCTTCTAATCTTCTGATCAGCTAGGAGCCGCCGAGGGGCCCCCACCCCTTCATTTACCCCTCCACCCTTCCTTCTATCCTGCTATCTCCGTCCGCTCTCGTTCCTCCACCTTTCTGTCCTGCTATCTCCATCCCCCTCTCGTTCCTCCACCTTTCTGTCCTGCTATCTCCATCCCCCTCTCGTTCCTCCACCTTTCTGTCCTGCTATCTCCATCCCCTCTTGTTCCTCCACCTTTCTGTCCTGCTATCTCCATCCCCTCTCGTTCCTCCACCTTTCTGTCCTGCTATCTCCATCTCTTCTCGTTCCTCCACCTTTCTATCCTGCTATCTCCATCCCCCTCTCGTTCCTCCACCTTTCTATCCTGCTATCTCCATCCCCCTCTTGTTCCTCCACCTTTCGGTCCTGCTATCTCCATCCCCTCTCGTTCCTCCACCTTTCTGTCCTGCTATCTCCATCCCCCTCTTGTTCCTCCACCTTTCTATCCTGCTATCTCCATCCCCCTCTTGTTCCTCCACCTTTCGGTCCTGCTATCTCCATCCCCTCTCGTTCCTCCACCTTTCTGTCCTGCTATCTCCATCCCCCTCTTGTTCCTCCACCTTCCTGCTATCTCCATCCCCCTCTTGTTCCTCCACCTTTCGGTCCTGCTATCTCCGTCCGCTCTCGTTCCTCCACCTTGCCTCACCTCAGCTCCTGAACGTTTGCTTCCTCGTCGCATGTTGTTCCTCCTCTTCATCTTCCTCCAGGAGATCTAAGCTGGGGTCCAGGTAAACACATCTGCATGTGATCAAGTGGAAAGGTCAAACATACTGGGAGGCAGAGGCGTGGCCGGGGGGGGGGGGGGGGGGGGGGGGGGCAGGGTTCACCCACCCCCTCTCCTCAGGAATCTCCAGATTCTGGAATTACATTTTCCATTTCATTTTGTTCCTTTTTCCTTTTAGTCAAAATTGAAATGGACCTTGGTTAATAAGTTCAACATTTTTAGACTTTTAGGATTTTATCAGATTCGCAAAAGATCAGCACAACTTTTATGTCATGTCTAGATTAGATCATTCATTAAATAAAGTCTGATTAAAACAGAAGCTTTCAACATCAGCTTTCAGGCTGCTGGGAGAGAGAGATTCAGGCTGCTAGGAGAGAGATATTCAGGCTGCTGAGAGAGAGAGATTCAGGCTGCTGAGAGAGAGAGAGATTCAGGCTGCTGAGAGAGAGAGAGATTCAGGCTGCTGAGAGAGAGATTCAGGCTGCTGTGAGAGAGAGAGATTCAGGCTGCTGAGAGAGAGATTCAGGCTGCTGAGAGAGAGATTCAGGCTGATGAGAGAGAGATTCAGGCTGCTGAGAGAGAGATTCAGGCTGCTGAGAGAGAGAGAGATTCAGGCTGCTGAGAGAGAGATTCAGGCTGCTGAGAGAGAGATTCAGGCTGCTGAGAGAGAGATTCAGGCTGCTGAGAGAGAGATTCAGGCTGCTGAGAGAGAGAGATTCAGGCTGCTGAGAGAGATTCAGGCTGCTGAGAGAGAGATTCAGGCTGCTGAGAGAGAGAGATTCAGGCTGCTGAGAGAGAGAGATTCAGGCTGCTGAGAGAGAGAGAGAGATTCAGGCTGCTGAGAGAGAGAGATTCAGGCTGCTGAGAGAGAGATTCAGGCTGCTGAGAGAGAGATTCAGGCTGCTGAGAGAGAGAGAGAGAGAGATTCAGGCTGCTGAGAGAGAGAGAGATTCAGGCTGCTGAGAGAGAGATTCAGGCTGCTGAGAGAGAGATTCAGGCTGCTGAGAGAGAGAGAGATTCAGGCTGCTGAGAGAGAGAGAGATTCAGGCTGCTGAGAGAGAGAGAGAGAGAGAGATTCAGGCTGCTGAGAGAGAGAGAGATTCAGGCTGCTGAGAGAGAGAGAGAGAGAGAGAGAGAGAGAGAGAGAGAGAGAGAGAGAGAGAGAGTGAGCAGAGGTCACATGACGTGCAGCGAACAAAACATGTAAGGGATTGGTTCTTTGATAAATACTTCACATTTGTACTTGTGATTACCTTTTATAATGTCAGGTTGTGTTCTTGTGTTTTGTCTTAATTGAGTGAGTCATTCTTAAAAAAAAAACGTATCCATAGGTCAAACTCATCCAGTCCGTAGTCTCCTAAACCCAGGCATGTTTCTGCTCTTACCTGCATGGTGATCTCCTCCTGGACCGCTGCCAGAGGGCCATCCCTTTCCCGGATTTCAACTCACGTCACGCAACCACACACACAAGCACACGCACGGCAGATTGTGGGGGAGAGGTGAGAGAGGGAAAGACAGACTGAAGTTGTTCATTATTCTCCCTTATTTCTTTGATTACCAAAGCTTCAGCCACAGCTTGCGGTGTTTGATGTCAAGGCAAATGGCTCACTCATGTTGAGCTGACTGCATGCTCGTTGACTCTGTGTGAGTGATGCTGAAAACTGATGTAAGAAAGCAACAGCCAACATAGAGTTTACACTGTTTAAATGGCATGGTGCCATCTTTATGGAGATTATTCAATAGCTTTACAGACAGACACACACACACACACACACACACACACACACACACCTCCAGGCTTTGGGGGCGGGGCTTTCAACAGGAAACAGAGAACAATAGAGGCATCTAGACGAGCTGACTCCTGGTTAATCACACCCCACTTAACACAGGTAGCACACACATACACACACACACACACACAGACCCATACACACACACACACACACCCATACACACACACACACACACACACACACACATACATACACACACACACACACACACACATACACACACACACACAGGCACACACATACATAGAATAGAAAGCCTTTATTGACACAGTATAGAATACAAGAACAGAAATAAATGAGGGACGCTGCTGCCGACCAATCAGGGCGGAAAAAGGATAGGGGGGGGGGGGGGGGGGGGGGGGGGGGGGGGGTGGGAAAAAAAAAAAAGGGGGGGTAAAAGAAAAACTAAATGAGAGCGCTGCAGTAAAAGAGGGCATTAAAGACACAGGGAAAGAGCATGAATATAACACGCATACACACACATGCACATGTCCACACAAATGCGCACATATATTAAACACACTTGACCACACGCACGCATGCACACACACACCACACACATTTATTAAACACACAGGTAGCAAATCTATCATCCATCCATTCAATATCCAACATTCATCCATCCATCCATCCATCATCCATCATCCATCATCCATTCATCCATCCATCATCCTCCATTCATCCATCCATCATCCTCCATTCATCCATCCATCATCCATCCATTCATCCATCATCCATCCATCCGTCCAGGATGCAGGGCCGGCCACTGTGTGTGTGTGTATGTGTGTGTGCGTGTGTGTGTGTGTGCGTGCGTGCATGTGTGTGTGTGTGTGTGTGTGTGTTTCTAAGGGCCGTGGTTGTGTGATGAATCAGCCAATAGATGAGCGGTGTCAGCGCCACGCTGAACGATTGGCCCTTCATAACCAATAAATACAGTTTACTAAGACAGGGTAACTCTCTCCCCTACTTCTGTGTGTGCGTGTGTGTGTGTGTGTGTGTGTGTGTGTGTGTGTGTGGGAGAGAGAGAGAGAGCAGGAGAGAGAGAGAGAGAGGATATTACAAAGTCTACATCAGAGATAAATTAATTAAATGGCAAAAGTAAGTAGCTATCACTATTGATTAAAATTAAATTGAGAATTGTTTTTATTTAAATTGCCATGAATTCAACACGGAAGGGATGACAACTAACAACTTGAGTGTGTGGTTCAGAAGCTACGTACATATTTCATGGTGTCACAGTAATAACAGCAATTACCTCTCCAGGGGTTAGTTAGGCTTTTTGGGGACAGGACTTTCATTCATCTTATCTTCAAAAATAAAACTCTCTCTCTCTCTGTCTCTCTCTCTTGCTCGCTCTATCTCTCTCCCTCTTTCTCTGTCTGTCTCCCTCCATCTCTGTGTGTGTGTCTCTCTCTCTCACCCCGTCTCTCTCTGTTTGTCTCTCTGTCTCTTTTTGCTTTGACTACCTCTTACTCACAGTCTGTCTTTGTCACTCTCTCCATTTCAACACACACGAAACAGGTAAAAAAAAGTATTAAATTAATTTCATTCTCGCTCTCTAGATGTGAATGTAAGGTACACTCTGTGTCTCAGTCTCTAGATGTGAATGTAAGGTACTCTCTGTGTCTCAGTCTCTAGATGTGAATGTAAGGTACTCTCTGTGTCTCGCTCTCTAGATGTGAATGTAAGGTACTCTGTGTGTCTCGCTCTCTAGATGTGAATGTAAGGTACACTCTGTGTCTCGCTCTCTAGATGTGAATGTAAGGTACACTCTGTGTCTCGCTCTCTAGATGTGAATGTAAGGTACTCTCTGTGTCTCAGTGTGTAGATGTGAATGTAAGGTACTCTCTGTGTCTCAGTGTGTAGATGTGAATGTAAGGTACTCTCTGTGTCTCAGTGTGTAGATGTGAATGTAAGGTACTCTCTGTGTCTCAGTGTGTAGATGTGAATGTAAGGTACTCTCTGTGTCTCAGTGTGTAGATGTGAATGTAAGGTACTCTCTGTGTCTCAGTGTGTAGATGTGAATGTAAGGTACTCTCTGTGTCTCAGTGTGTAGATGTGAATGTAAGGTACTCTCTGTGTCTCAGTGTGTAGATGTGAATGTAAGGTACTCTGTGTGTATCGCTCTCTAGATGTGAATGTAAGGTACTCTGTGTGTATCGCTCTCTAGATGTGAATGTAAGGTACTCTGTGTCTGCCACCTGCTGCCACAGTGTCGCTACACGCAGGAAGTTATTTTACACCCTTCACACGTTCAGCCATCAGATGTGTGAACGGGGTCGGCACTGACACCAGAGAGAGACAAGAAAGGGAGACGTTAAGTGAACAAGTGTACATACAGCCTCCTCTGTGGAAAGAGTAATAAACATGGTGTCCTAATGAAGAACCCTTTATGACTATTGGATCAAACATAGCCATGGTTACAGCTCTTGTATGGGGGGGGGGGGGGGGGGGGGGGTGTGCTGGTGGGGGCTAAAGGTAGACGACGAGGCGATGTCTCTACGACGGTTGGCTTTATAGAAGCTTCAAGGATGGGGACTTCATAAACTCGGGCTCATAAAGGGTGGAGCCGTCCTGCCCTATGCCTTCCTTTCATGTCCTGTTCCCCCACGCTCCTCTTGACACCCACATGTACTCCACCTCCCTGCAGCCTTCCTCCACCTCCACAGCTGATACACCACCCTGGGCAATGCTTGGGCTTCATCACCATATGCTCCCGGCTTATTTGGAAAAAAGCATCTACGTTATTCCTATCCCCATGAATACAATGAGCTGGTTATCTGCTTGGAAATGAACAGAAAAACACGTCTTCCTTGCAGATGTTCTATCATTATTTGACCTTATTTGAACCACTTATTTCTAAATGTTTACCCTCCCTCCCTCCCTCCCTCCTCCCTCCCTCCCTCCCTCCCTCCCTCCCTCCCTCCCTCCCTCCCTCCCTCCCTCCCTCCCTCCCTCCCTCCCTCCCTCCCTTTCTCTCCTCTCTCTCCTCCCTCCCTCCCTCCCCCCCCCCCCCTCTCTCTCTCTCTCTCTCTCTCTCTCTCTCTCTCTCTCTCTCTCTCTCTTACTCTCTCTCTCTCTCTCTCTCTCTCTCTCTCTCTCTCTTACTCTCTCCCTCTCTCTCTCTCTCTCTCTCTCTCTCTCTCTCTCTCTCTCTCTCTCTCTCTCTCTCTCTTCTCTCTCTCTCTCTCTCTCTCTCTCTCTCTCTCTCCACACTCTAACCTTGGCTTACCTTTGGCCAGGGTATGCACGGCATCCCTCCACAACTACCACCCACAAATCTGTGTGTGTGCGCATGTGTGTGTGTGTGTGTGTGTGTGTGTGTGCATGTGTGTGTGTGTGTGTGTTAAGACCAGTTAAATGAGGCTAAAGGCATCAATTAGGCAACGTTAGTTCTTGTGGATATACATGTCTGTGTTTATGTCAGTACGTGTGTGTGCCTGCATGTGCGTGCGTGCGTGCGTGTGTGTGCGTGCGTGTGTGTGCATGCTTGTGTGTGTGTGTGCATAAGAGCATCAGGTAAACAGCAGGGCAGCACCTCTGAGTGACCCTGTTTTGAAGAGCGTCTTGATGCACACAACCATAGTCCACATTCCTCTGTCTCTGTCTCTGTTTCTCTGTCTCTCTCTCTCCCTCTCTTTGTTTGAGTGTGAGTGTGTGTGTATATGTGTGTGTGTATGTCTGTGTATGTGTGTGTGTGTGTGTGTGTGTGTGTGTGTGTGAGTACGTGGGGATCTTCCATGTTATGTTACTGTGTATTTTTGCATGTTGTTTTTTTTAACTGAGAGCTAAGTACTTACTAAAGTTCTTACGTCAGATCCATGAAGGAGAGCCGACAGGACAATGGAAATAACCTGACTAGGCCAACTAGTGAATCGCATTAAAGCGGCTGTAGGCAGGATTCCAGAGTTGAAAGACAGAGAGCAGAAAAGACCTGAAAAGAGGACGATTTTGAAACTAAACAATCCTAAAAAACAGTCCCCTCCCACTCTATGTATCTCTATCACTGAGATTATTGCACATCATGAAGCTGTGATTGACATGCAAAATCGAATTCCCAGAACCAATCAGGGAAGAGATGTCCTGAGTCTGGACATAGACAAAATCAAAAAAAGAAAAGTACCCCAAATTACAACCAATTTGGTTACAATAATCACAATTAATTATGAATTTAATAATAATTTAATTCATAAATTAAAAGGGCAATTGTTAAATCAATCAGGGAAGAGGAACCTAGACAATTTACATTGGCTCAAACAGAGGCAAGCATCTTAAAACTCAAAGCTTCTCACAGCCCATTTATAAACGTCTTTATAAATCAATTTATTAACTAGTCGTATATATTTTGTCCTTTTTCAACCACTAAATCATTGAGTTAACATATTCCATCATGAAATAAAATAAATAAGTACACATTTTGAAGTTCACCGGATAAACAACATATGTGATAATTCATGATGAGAAGGTGACCCGTGGTTTGATATTTGGATGGGAAATAGATTTCAGAGATGGAGATCAGTACTCTGAGGTCTAAACTAGGCCCCATCTTTCCTCTAGAGAGGAACGCTAAACAAGGGCCCCATCTTTCCTCAGGACTAGAGAGCAAAAAGCTAAACAAGGGCTCATCTTCATCTAGAGAGGAACGCTAAACAAGGGCCATCTTTCCTCTAGAGAGGACTAGAAAGGTACGCTGGGGGAGAAAGAGACACCAGCCTGGTAGACAAACGCCTCCTCTTGGAACAGGTACAGGTCTAGAATGCATTTGATGCGTACAGCAGGAGGAGGTACACCTTTGAGTGTGTGACATGAGCTGCTTGTGAAGTCTGGATAACCATGGTTTTGACAACAAATCACGTTCTAATACACAGCAAATCTTTGACTCCACATCCCAATCCCTTCCAATAAAAGGACTTTCTAACGATGTTGATATATATTTACTATTCATTACTATTTAATAGTTAGGCATCTTGCTCATGGATGTGGATTGAGGACATTGGGGTTCGAACCTGGAACCTTTCGGGGGACCCATGACACCATGTTGGTGTTTGTACGCTGCATTAAGGATTCTGGGTACTGTGTTTCTAATGGATGTCAGTCCATTATATAAATGATCCAAATATACTATACATGATTTACTACATTTGTATGATGATATTCTATTATTATATTCATTATCATTACAATTATTATTATTGTAATTATAATAATTACTATACGAATTCTTATATCCATTAATGAATAATGAATAATTTCTTCCTTAAAACAACAGAAACAGACGTCTTCCTACTTTAAGTAGTGCCACTCGGGGCCAAATGAAGGCCCGTGGGGGCTGACTTCATTTGGGGGCCCAATCACGGGGTCCCTCCTTGCCACCCCAGCTACCTTCAGTGTTGGGATTACGTAACATTTTGAACTTCCCCGGAGACTTCTCTGAGCTGCGGTCAAACCGCGTTCAGCTCTGCTTTCCCCTCCACAAAACACAACTGTTAATTAAACCCCCTGCGGCCTCCCCTCCCCCATCTCTTCTCCTTACCCTCCCACACGCCCGCTGTTCCCCTGCCTCCCTCCCCGCCTCCCCCAGCCCTCTCCTCCCATGGTTCTCCTGCTCCTCTCCTCCTCGCCTCCCCCAGCCCTCTCCTCCCATGGTTCTCCTGCTCCTCTCCTCCTCGCCTTCCCCCCCAGCCCTCTCCTCCCATGGTTCTCCTCCTCCTCCTCCTCCTCCACTCCTCCTCCTCCTCCTCCTCCTCCTCACCTCCTCTCTCCTCCTCCTCCTCACCTACTCCTCCTCCACCTCCTCCTCCTCCTCCTCCACCTCCTTCAGTCTCCTAACCGTAGCGGACGTGAGAGAGTCCATGTGCATTAGTCACAGGTCACAGATCCCTGAACAGCCGATCGATTCCACACAGCATCACATGTAGAGGAGTTGGGCTTGGACCTCATGCTCCAAGTACAGCATCACATGTAGAGGAGTTGGGCTTGGACCTCATGTTCCAAGTACAGCATCACATGTAGAGGAGTTGGGCTTGGACCTCATGCTCCAAGTACAGCATCACATGTAGAGGAGTTGAGCTTGGACCTCATGCTCCAAGTACAGCATCACATGTAGAGGAGTTGGGTAGTCATGTCCGTCAGTAGAGTAGTCATGTCCCATAAAACAGTTTGCCAATTGCTCTTGCAGAAAATGTTCAAATTGATTCAAAATATTAGCAGATTGAGAAATACTGTAATAGTATGTATTCAATTGTAATTATAACTAATTCTGAAAAGTCACTTCTAAGATATCTCAAAAGAGAGAGAAAGAGAGATAGACACATATAGATGTATAGATAGATAGATAGATAGATAGATAGGATAGATAGATGTATAGATGTATAGATGATAGATAGATAGATAGATAGATAGATAGATAGATAGATAGATAGATAGATAGATAGATAGATAGATAGATAGATAGATAGATAACCACATAATACACTCACATGGACGCAATGGTCTGCAATGCAAAGCACTATTGTCTCACACACACATCACCCCCCACATTTTGCCCCCCTCCCCCCCCCCCCCCCCCCCCCCCCCCCCCCCCCCCCCCCCCCCCCCCCCCCCCCCCCCCCCCCCCCCCACACACACACACCAGAGCTTTCAACCAGGCCATCTTGACCTCCCTGACTAAACAACAACAATGGAGGCTAAAGTAGTCATGGTTCAAGAGTTGAAGTTCCATTCTCCCCCTGCTCTCTGACCACAACATGCAGGGCTGTAGTGGCCAGTGTGGGGAGAGACCCACTGCTGATGCCAACTCACTGTGAGCCTCTCTTCCCGGGTTCGTTGGACTCCTGAAAGTGTGTGTTTAGTTATTCCAAACCCTTCACATTTGTGACATCATGTTGAGAATGGTAACATGTGGGACATGGTTCTCAGACATTTGTATGAATGGTGTGCTCTCCTACACACACACACACACACACACACACACAACCAAACACACACACAAACACACACGCGCACAACCAACATACACACACAGA
>JACYXH010000047.1:2837500-2875000 GCA_026745465.1 Lota lota
GCTGTGTGTATGCGCAAACACACACGCACAAACACAGACAAACACATGCATGCACACACACGCACACACACACACACACACAAAACAAACGCACACACACAAAGGCACACACTCTTGCTGTGCCTAAGAGAGCTATGACAGGGGAAATGAGCGGGGGTGAATAATTGCTTCTATTAAACAGCTCTTAGTGTTGTGATAGAAGAGGAAGAACATGTTGGACTACCAGTGAACACTTAGAGAGAGAGCCCCACCATAGTGTCGCTATGGTGGGGAAATAGTTCACCATCCTACCCCCTGGGGAGTGGCAGGGATATAGCTAAAGAGTTGTTGGAATGAAGAGAGCGAGTTGTGAGGTCACAACATAGAGATGTGTAAACGCTGAGGGAAGGATGCAGGCAGAGGATGGAATGGAGGGAGAAGGAGAGAGAGAGAGGGAGAGAGAGAGAGAGAGGGATGACCTCTCCCTGAACCCATTGGTGAACTTCTGCCTCAGTGTACTCTAGTTAACCTATCACATACACAAACACACACACAAACACACGTTCACACACACATACCCACACAAAAACACACGCACGCATGAACACACACACACAAACAAACACACACACACACACACACACATAAACACACACGCATGCACCCACACACACGCACAAGCACAAACACGCCTTCATTGATTCAAACAGCATTCTGCTATTTGCATAAACCCGCCCACTAGATATGGAATGCCCATTAGGTGTGTTTGGAGGAAGATGGAGCCCTAGACTGTTATGTCTATGGTCAGCGTTTCCACTAAGAGACACAGTGTTAGTTCTGTTTCACAACGTTGTCTTAATGTGTACATTTATTTGTTTCATACTTTCCCCACGTGTTAATTCAACTGGGGGTGCCAGCCTGCTATGGAATCAGATTTGTGTCAATATAATCCAAAAAAAACCTTCTTAAATAGCAAACATTTGAAAGAAAATAAAACTAACTGAAGCAACAAAAAGAAAAATCATCTCAAAAGTCAAACTTAGAAATGCAAACACATTATTTGTGTAATCGTGTAAACTTGGTCTTTCTCATTTTTAATAATATGCCCTTTTGTTTAAAATTTGAAGTTTGCTGCACTGAACAACGTCCTGGACACTGAGCTATCACTCAAAAACTCATTAGCCAATGGACGCGCCCCTCAAAAAGGCCCGCCCACGCTTGAGGTTTGTGTCGCAACTGCAAACAAAAAGTGAGGCAGCTTAAACAAGAGAGCAGGCAGCGTGACCTTACAGCGGACAGGGAGAGCGAAGTCTGATCAGTGACAAAGAAGCAGAGGGAACGGTCAACAAAAGAACACATTATCACGAATGTAAAAAGTTTACACGATAACACAAATAATTTGTTTGCAAGTTATAAGTTTGACTTTTGAGATAAATCTTTTTGTGCTTCAGTTGGTTTTATTCTCTCTCAAATTCTTATTTTTGTTTGCTATTTACGAAGTTTTGTTTAATAATATTGACACAAATCAGATTTCATATCCTGCCAGTTGCTCTTTAACTTCTTATACATACAGGGGAAGGAAGTATACAGACTTTACTTCTGTATAAACACTCTTTAACACATGTTAAAGAGCGTGTTTATAGAATATATAAATAAATAAATATATTTATTTATAAGAGCTGCACAACCTGGGCTCCATTCCATAAACGCTGTGTCACAGGTTAAAGAGCTGCACGACCTGGGCTCCATTCCATAATGTCACACAAATTTCTAAAAGATAGGCAAGATGAAAGTCTAGCTTCATTCTAGCTAAGCACAATCTTTTTTGAGAATTTGCTCGTGAAAGCACTTTGTCACCCATTTAAAAGAGTGTCTTGGAACACCTAAACTGTTTAATGTCTCGGGGCAAGCTAGAGATGCTAGAAATGTCACAACGCACACATTCACAAATGATTTAACCCATAGCTCATTAAATGAACCAACAGAAAATCCAAGTTGTCGCCAAAATCCAACATAAACAACCACAAACAATTTGTTTAAAAAAGCATGTTTATTTATGAAGCAGCAAGGGGTCTGGCACTGGTCCAGTAGACTGGTGTGTTCTTACCACTGGTCCAGTAGACCGCTGCGTCCATTTTGATAACCAAATGTAAAAGCACACTGTGATTATAGCACAATCTGCTTTTAAAGCACCATGCTAAATAAGATGTAGCAAGACATTTTAAATGGTACCAATAATTTCAAATGACCTCATAGTTAAAATTGTCTCTCAAAAGCTGCTCATCCATGTCAATAAAGCGAGCGGGGGGGGGGGGGGGGGGGGGGGGGGGGGGGGTAAGGTACTGCATGACCCCCATCACTCCAGGCTGACCAGTCAAGAGAAGCTAGTGTGGAACCAGCAGCTTGAAGGAGAGTATTTGTCATTTTTAATAAAGGGCTTTGGAATCCCCCTAAATGCGGTGACAGCACCACCAGGTGTTGAACTCAGGTCACTGCACGTAGGAGACAAGTCGTAGGAGACAAGTCGAAACAGTGAATCATTATTGGCCCGACTACAGAAATTCCCAGTGTTGCACGACCGTGTTTCTAAAAGGTGAAATGTTCCCCGAAAAGACCCTTCAGACGTTCTGGGAACATCTGTACTGATTTGATACATTCAGCCTCCTTTGAAGAGATGGACAAACATATTCATCCCAGCGCTCACCTGGTCTCTGACGCATGGCCACGTCCAGGTCAAGGTGCTGTGTGGACCAGCAGGGCATCATACCAGACATGTATGGTCTATCTTTACCAGGAGGGGTCTAGCTACGGTCTATCTTTACCAGGAGGGGTCTAGCTATATGGTCTATCTTTACCAGGAGGGGTCTAGCTATATGGTCTATCTTTACCAGGAGGGGTCTAGCTACGGTCTATCTTTACCAGGATGGGTCTAGCTATATGGTCTATCTTTACCAGGAGGGGTCTAGCTACGGTCTATCTTTACCAGGAGGGGTCTAGCTATATGGTCTATCTTTACCAGGAGGGGTCTAGCTATATGGTCTATCTTTACCAGGAGGGGTCTAGCTACGGTCTATCTTTACCAGGAGGGGTCTAGCTATATGGTCTATCTTTACCAGGAGGGGTCTAGCTATATGGTCTATCTTTACCAGGAGGGGTCTAGCTATATGGTCTATCTTTACCAGGAGGGGTCTAGCTATATGGTCTATCTTTACCAGGAGGGGTCTAGCTATATGGTCTATCTTTACCAGGAGGGGTCTAGCTATATGGTCTATCTTTACCAGGAGGGGTCTAGGTATGGTATATCTTTACCAGGAGGAGTCTAGCTTTATGGTCTATCTGTACCAGGAGGACCCTAGCTATGGTCCAGCCTTTGGGGGCCCGGGACCCTTTGATAGCTGTTTGTATATTATTAGGTATTGTAACCACATTTTATGAATGAGTTGTGTAGGCTTTTGCTTAGATGCTTAGCTGTCATAGTTCGAGGTCTAAATCTTATGGTGGATTTGCAATCTAATTTAATGAAAGTAATGTATGGACAAATGCTCATTCAGTTTACCCCTGGAAATGGCAGAGTAAAAAGGTACCAGGTCAGTAAAGAGTGAGGTACTGTGACAGCCTCGTCCTCTTCTGAAATGGGCACACGCTGATGACGTCATGTCAGTGCGTCTCATTTCAGCCAGGATCTCATTCGTTACCGTTAGAGCACACGTTTGTATAAAGTGTTCTTGGTACCGTATAGTTAGTAAAACGTCAGTAGAGCCTCATATATAATACTTCTGAGTTTCATAACTTCCCAAGACGAATAAATTACAATTCAGTGCTGCCAGAGTCTGCAGTCTGTTTTTCCTAAAAGCAGTATCTGATGTCACACTGACACCTTATGGTAAACGGAGAGTACTGCATGTTAGGCTCATCATTTCATCCTAATTCCAACCCTGATTACATTTTCTCAGGAACAATGATACACAGACAATCTTGTGGTGCCTGTAGTTGGTCTAAATTCCACCCTGTTCTTTCCTGCAGTCGAATGCTGTCTAAATCAATTAAAGTCCAGTTCTAGAGAAGTGACTTCACTCAGAATAGTCCAGACCTGAACATTAACATTAAGTCCAGCAGTTTTACACTGGCTTTAGTGTGAAGGTGGCTGGCTATAGCACACATAACAAAGCAACTGTTTGATAAATCCATTTTTAATGGAAAATGTAAAACCCTTTTAGAACTTCAATCAATGTACAAAGCATGTATTACTTTACATTTGTAAATTGAAGCAAGCCATGTTTTGTAAAAAAATACCTCGGTGAATATATATATATGTATATATTTACAGATCATAGCTTTTCTTTTTTAAACCATTAAACTTCAAAAGTCGATCATAGTAAATTTTAAACAAAACAAGAAACAAGACAATTAATCTTTCTTAAATAAATTACATCTTTTTTGTAAATGTTGCAATTTTACAGTGAATACTTTGTCAATAAAATGCTGAAGTGTATAAGTAATTGTTTTTTTCTCTTTACATAATACAACTTTACACAGTCTTTACAATAGTTTGGCAGTTACATTTTTTTAACTATTTTATGGCATGAGGACTGCAGAGCTTAGCAAAAACTCCCAAAGTTACAGGCATCAGCTGGTGTGTGTGCATGGATGTGTCTGTGCATGTGCCTGACTTGGCTGTGTGTGTGTGTGTGTGTGTGTGTGTGTGTGTGTGTGTGTGTGTGTGTGTGTGTGTGTGTGTGTGTGTGTGTGTGTGTGTGTGTGTGTGTGTGTGTGTGTGTGTGTGTGTGTGTGTGTGTGTGTGTGTGTGTGTGTGTGTCCTCCATCACAGTAGAGCCGTATTACAACAAAAAGTAGAAAAAAACAACATCATAAAACTGTACATAATTACATTTACATGAATGTGTTTATCTCAATAACATCCAGTAATCATAGAGCTATAAAATAAATACATCTTCACAGAGGAAATGTTCATTATGAAAGAGACAAGAAATTAACAAGGCTGAAATAAAAGAAAAATACAACAACAGTTTACCCAAAAGACAACATAGACACAAACGATGACACACACACAAACAATCACACACACAAACAACCACACACAAACATCATACATACATGTGCACACATACACACACATACATTTCTGTTTTCTTCAAGTTGTGAAAAAACAAACTTTTTCAGGATTTTTCATTCTCGTTACAAATCACAGTTATTGTCCTGATTCTGCTGGTGATGCTGTGATGATAAACAAACAGCCTACAGGGCTGTCGGCACACACACACACACACACAGTCAGACACACACAGACTCATAAAGTAGAGGGTGATGTCCTGAGGAGGAGCATGGTGCCGGGACAGAGGAAGAGTGTCATAGGGAGGGTCAGAGCGTTGTCGTGCCAACCGGACCTCCCCTCGTCATGCGAGCAATGGGTTTGAGCACCTTGTTGGGACCCTGCAGGCGGCCATGTTGGCGGCTGCTGTGTTTTCAGGATACATGAGAAGGGTTCGACTCTTCGTCTCTCTCTCTTTATTGGATCAAGCTCAGCATGAAGCAACCAATCCCATGATCTCTGTTCTGACTCCAGCCCTGTCGGACCTGCCTGGCTTCAGGCTATTTGGCACTAGAGGTTTGGGATGAAGATGGTGATGATGAGGGTGATGATGATGATGAGGGTGATGATGATGGTGGTGACGATGATGGTGGTGATGATGATGGTGATGATGATGATGGTGATGATGGTGATGATGATGATGAGGATGATAAGGGTGATGAAGATGATAATGACTGGTTTATGTGAATGTTCCATGTGTGTATATTCCCCAGCTCCCATGACATCACCACTGTGTCACAGAGAGCCACCACCCAGCAGGGCCAGGGTCCCCCGTGTGACTGGTCTGGCCCCTGTCTCGCCCCGGTTCTACTCTACTCTTGAGTGTGGCGAGGGGGTCATGAATTGTCGTCCTCCTCGTCCCCCTGATCCTCGTCCTCCAGCCCCTCCTCTTCTCCCTGCTCAGCCGCCCCCCTCCTCAGCGTGGCCAAGGCCTGCTTCACACAGTGGTACAAGATGTTCTTCACCTGCGGAGAGGACAGGAACATGCAGCTGAGAGAACATTCAGAGATGCACTGCATGCTGCGGGATTCTTCTATGTATGGAAATAGGATTCTTTGTCCGGTCCTGAAGACCAGACAAAGAATCCAATGGAGTTATTTCTATACATATATGCAACATAACAAAAGATGACTCTTCTCATGCTGGCATAGCATGGTTTATCGAGTGCTGAAGCCCAAGCTATTCCTTCAATACAGAAGAGATGAGAGAGAGAGATGAGAGATGAGAGATGAAGCGCACAGAGACCCAGGATGGACAAAGGGCCAGAGTGGTGGAAATAGTTTGCCTGAAGGACATCGACCCATTGCCAATTCATAATGGTCCTCAAAAGAGCAAGGGAGAGGCAGGTGCCCTTTAGCAGAAGCGGAGCTGGGAAGCAGCAGCCTCCTCTCACCTGGAGTTTGTCCTCATAGTTGACCTCCTCCTTGGCGGCCCTCAGCTCCTGGGTGAGATGAAAGGAGTTGGCGACGTGTTCCGGGGACACAAAGTCATTGATGACCTGAACACAGCTGTGGAGGTTCTGCACCTAAGGAAGGAGAATCCAGCAGAGACTCAGTCTTCACTAACCCTTGCATTGGAAACAGTGTAGGACGCATCATGAGAGGTCACTGTCGACGTTTCTCATTATCTCAAATTCCTAGATTGTGGTTTTCAAAAAACATCAGGTTGATGTTCTCATCAAAAGCTGTATTTTTGATGGAGAACATGATGAGAGAAGGAAGTGTTCATCGTATGTGGTTCATGATGTGTGTGTACCTGGTGCATGGCCCCAGCTGGAATCAGGACAGAGTCTCCGAGGAACTGCACCACGGTCCAGCCCTGCACCCCGTGGTCCTCCAACAGCTGCTGTCGCTGCTTCCTGCTCAGGTACCAGCCCTGCTCTCTGATTGGGTCCTGCTCAGTGGACATGTCCAATCCCTGCTCTTTGCTCAGCTGGAGGGGCGGGGACAGTCCGTAAAAAGGGAGAGAGAAAATGAGAAATGGCTGTTAGGTTGTTATGTAGGAACAGTCATACTCCTAAACCTCACTAGAACATAACACTTAGCTTGTTATGTAGGAACAGTCATACTCTGAAACCTCACTAGAACAACACTTAGGTTGTTATGTAGGAACAGTCATACTCCTAAACCTCACTAGAACATAACACTTAGCTTGTTATGTAGGAACAGTCATACTCCTAAACCTCACTAGAACAACACTTAGGTTGTTATGTAGGAACAGTCATACTCCTAAACCTCACTAGAACACTTGAACACATTGATAGATGCTAAGGTAACAAAAACGGGGGGATGAAAGGAAATTAAAGGAGGCTTTTGGACATCCAGGTTGATGAAGGATGATCTTTAGGATATACATGCTATATATGTTATTTATAGCATGTGTTTAACATATATCTCTAAAATATGATAAATATTTCTGGAAAAATGGCATAACACAACACATTTCAAGTTCCGCCGGAACCAAGAGAAAGGCGTGTGTGTGTTGCATGGCTCACCTTGTGAAGGAAGTCCCTGATGGGGTGCAGGTCTTTGTGGAGGTAGATGTGCCACAGAGCCCCCGGCGTCTCGCTGGAGTCCTTCAGCCTCTTCTTCACTCCCTCATCCAGGTCCTCCTCCTCCAGCCTTTTCAGCACACCTAGCGCCACAAACACAGCCTCTGTTCACCTACCGGTCAGATGCACACCGTGCATGGTGGGCCCTGCTCCAGTGAGGGGAGGGCCCTCGCACCGTGCAGTCCCTCAGCGGCACGGTGGGCCCTGCTCCAGTGAGGGGAGGGCCCTCACACGTGCAGTCCTTCTGCGGCACGGTGGGCCCTGCTCCAGTGAGGGGAGGGCCTTGAAGCGGCTGTTCAGACAACTAGTGTGCAAGGTGGACTTCTGGACTTTGATCCTCGTTTAACTATAGTTTGTTGCTATGACCGCAAGAACACTTGTTGTGCAAAACACATGCTGACTCACGCAGAACACAGTGACACAACCAAAACGAAATGTGCACAGATTCAGAAAGCAGAAGGAAACTTGACGAAGCATATACCATAAACGATATATTATATACGCTGAATACTTTAAAAAGAGGACTTTTGGAGAGTGCTGAAACGCACGATGCGGTCTGTATGGCTCTGGGAATAATATCTGTAATGACCGACACCATTGATGAAGGAGGAGAGGGAGAATGAGCGACAAAGAGGAAGATACAGAAAAAACATTACCATTCTATTCCATCTTGTGGGTTTCCATTTCCTGGCCTAGTTATGGAATTTAACTACCAAGCAGAGGAATGGAATGCAGAGGAAAAACATGAAGATGGAGGGAGAGAGAGAGAGAGAGAGAGAGAGAGAGAGAGAGAGAGAGAGAGAGAGAGAGAGAGAGAGAGAGAGAGAGAGAGAGAAGGAGTGAGAGAGAGAGAGAGAGAGAAGGAGTGAGACAGAGAGAGATCTTAGATTGTATCTTCTTTAAATTGTTGTGCTTTGGCAATATAAATGTAGGTTTCCCATGCCATGAAAGCCTTTGAATCTTGAATCTTCAGAGAGAGAGAGGGGGCGACACACACTTACAGCTAGTAAACAAAGGCAGATAAGGAAACCACCAGACGCAGTGAGTCATTCTCTGTTGTTTGTCAGCTGGCTAGGACTAGATCTTATGACCTCTCTTCAGGGCTGTCTCTGTTGTAGTAACCCTTTCATTGGTGCTCTGCCTCTTCGTGTGCTCATGATGATGTCATCGCGTGAACACATCGATCGATGTGAGTGTAGACTAGATGGCCCACCATGGGGGAATGAGTGTCAATTAAAGGAGGCTGTTAGACAGCCATCTGGATAACAGGGTGGTGCGCAGTGTGTGTGTGTGTGTGTGTGTGTGTGTGTGTGTGTGTGTGTGTGTGTGTGTGTGTCTCGCTGCGCGCCTGGGAATGCTGGTGCTATTTATAGCAGCAGACAGGAGGGGGAGAGGCGATGAGGAAAGAACGGAGGAGGGGGGAGAACAGGGAGGCAGCGACAGGGATCCTGAGGGTAGGTTTGAGGAAACGACCTCAACAGTAGAGGGACAGCAGCAGTGGGAGTCCACAAAGAGTTCGACTTCTACCTCATTCACCTGCTAATGAATGACACTTCCGTTCAGTCAATGAATGGAAGGAACGGTTGTAAGAACGCATCTCTTTAACCTTGTTGGTGGGCCATGTGCAAATCTAGGTCAGCCCCCTTATTTACTAGCCTGGCAACCAGAAGAATCTCGCGAGCTCATGTTTCCTTTGCTGTGCAGATAAGGTCTGGCTCCCGTACAAAATGATTTCTGCCCGGTACGAGAGAGACCGACCAATCACAACCATTGATCTGATATGAGGCGGGATCAATACGATGACGGTGCAGAGGAGCGTAGAGGCATTTTCAACAACAACAAAGATGGCTGCCGCTGATGTAGAACGATCTGTTGATTCCGCTATCGAGACAGTATTAAACAAACTGGATGGTATGTCTTCACTAACAGAAGAACAAACGAGTGAACTTGAAGCTTTTGTTGAGAAGAAGGATGTTTTTCGGTCGCTCAGTGCTGCGTCGGCCGTTTCGTTGCTATGATTGGTTGTAGGCGTATCCAATGGCGTCCAGAGGCATTTTGGTCTGCGCTCGTTGGTGACGCCCTTTGGAAATCGAACATGAACGGAGAGGTTCCAGACTAACTGCAGTTTGCAATTCGTCTGGCGATGCCAGGCAACTTATTTCCATGTGTCGTGCGTGTGTGTGGAAGCGTGCGCGGGGGGGGGGGGGGGGGTTCCCTCACCAGTCTTGGACAGGACTCCGTTGCCCTTGGCCACGCCCACGTAGACCAGGATGGAGACGATGTCAGAGACCTCCACGTGCAGGTTGGCCGTACCAAAGTCCTGGTCCTGGGAGGCCGCCACGCCTGCAGGGAACAACAAGACTCTTTAATTCCTACGGCCACACACGGGTGTGTCTGGGACGTCTCTGGGGGGGGGTGGGGGTCCTACCGTAGGCACAGCAGAGTCTGGGCCCCAGGTCCGGCCTCACGAAGAAGGAGGGCAGGTGAGAGGCCAGGTTGAGGCTCCCCTCCGGGTCTGAGTACTCTGGCAGGGGCAGGTTCCTCATCAGGTCATCATACCTGGGGAGGCACACACACACACACTGTGTGAGTCACGTGCGCCCGGGTCTGCTCTGAGTGTTTGTGTGTGTGTGTGTGAGTGTCAGTGTGCGCCCTGGCCTGCTCTGAGTGTGTGTGTGTGTGAGTGTGAGTGTGCGCCCTGGCCTGCTCTGAGTGTGTGTGTGTGTGAGTGTGAGTGTGCGCCCTGGCCTGCTCTGAGTGTGTGTGTGTGTGAGTGTGAGTGTGCGCCCTGGCCTGCTCTGAGTGTGTGTGTGTGTGAGTGTGAGTGTGCGCCCTGGCCTGCTCTGAGTGTGTGAGTGTGAGTATGAGTCCTGGCCTGCTCTGAGTGTGTGAGTCCTGGCCTGCTCTGAGTGTGTAAGTGTGTGTGTGCGCGCCCTGGCACGCCTGTGTGTGTGTGTGTGTGTGTGTGTGTGTGTGTGTGTGTGTGTGTGTATGGGTGTACCTGGTGGGCATTAGGACCATGAACTCCTCCCCTGAGGGCCAGTCCTTCAGTCTGTACACCATGGGTTCTCCATCCTTCGACTTGGGACGCTCTGAATGAGCACAGAACACAATTACATTCAGGATTCCCACTTAATGCCATTTCAACAAGTTGATTAGAATCCTCTCTATCCGACTAATAGTTACACTGATACACACGTGATAGACAGTCACACAGGTGGTAGACAGTCACACAGGTGGTAGACAGTCACACACGCGATACAGTTACACACGTGATACATAGTCACACTGGTGGTAGACAGTCACACAGGTGGTAGACAGTCACACACGCGATACAGTTACACACGTGATACACAGTCACACAGGTGGTAGACAGTCACACAGGTGGTAGACAGTCACACACGCGATACAGTTACACACGTGATACACAGTCACACTGGTGGTAGACAGTCACACAGGTGGTAGACAGTGACACACGCGATACAGTTACACACGTGATACACAGTCACACTGGTGGTAGACAGTCACACAGGTGGTAGACAGTCACACAAGCGATACAGTTACACACGTGATAGTTACACACGTGATAGACAGTCACACACGTGATAGACAGTCACACACATGATAGTTACACACGTGATAGACAGTCACACACGTGATAGACAGTAACACACATGATAGTTACACATGTGATAGACAGTTACACACATGATATACAGTTACACATATGATAGACAGTTCAAGGATGGCTTTAAATCTCTATGTATAAAATCAAGATGGCGGGGCAGGTTTTCTTTATAGTAACGCAGCGTGTGATCTTGGATACATGACTTTTATATAAGTCTATGGTTGACTTACTGGTGATGTCCTCGAAGCCATCCCAGAACTCCTTGATGCCGGAGTTGGAGACCAGCTGGTCTTTACAGTTCAGGAGGTCTCCCTGGTGGTCCGCAAACTCCTGCTTAAAGGACTCTGCCTTCCACAGGCTGGGGTTAAGCCGCCTGTGCACCCCCGACACCAACACCGGCTGGACACACACACACACACACACACACACACACACACACACACACACACACACACACACACACACACACACACACACACACACACACACACACACACACACACACACACACACACACACACACACGTATACACACACACACACACACACATAAACACACACACACACACATAAACACACACATACACACACACAATGAATGACATGTATTCATACCATGGCCCTGTTTACAGAAGAGAAATATGCGTTCTCACATGTCTCACAGCTGCTGAGCCATCCCGCTAAATATCTGCACACACATACAGGTGTCAGGTTTGCATAAGCTCAGAGGATGGGCAGAGGTAGCATCTCAAGAATGTTTTTGATAATGTCGTAAATCATGTTTAATAACATAAGTGCAAAGGCTAGGAATCCTAGGATTGTAGAACAGTAGGCAGTGCACAGCATCATTTTGAACATTTCCGATCCATTTGTATATGGCGTCCCCTTGCTTTGTAGACGTGTGAGTGTGAGTGTGTGAGTGTGTGAGTGTAAGAGTGAGTGTGTGAGTGTGAGGGTGTGAGTGTGAGTGTGTGAGTGTGAGGGTGTGAGTGTGTGAGTGTGTGAGTGTAAGAGTGAGTGTGTGAGTGTGTGAGTGTGAGGGTGTGAGTGTGAGTGTGAGTGTGTGAGTGTGTGAGTGTGTGAGTGCGCCCTGGCACGTCTTTGTCATTCAGAGTGAACCCAATACCTGAGCTTGTCTCCAGCACTCTCTGAACAGCTTCCAGTTGTTGTCATTGCGGTGGTCCTTCAGCCACAACAGACGCTTGTTGTACAGCCAGCAGTGGGGCACATCTGGATACTGGTTGGTTGCTTCCTCGGGCGTTGCCGCGGTAACGGTCAGCGGCTTCCTCCTGATGTCTGCCTTGGTGTACTCGGCTGGGGCGGGGGTGTTGCTGGAGGTGAGGGGCTCCTGTTTGATGGACAGCTTGGCGCTGTGGCGGCCGGCAGGGATCTTGTTCTCTACCACCGATGCGATGATGTCGTCCAGGATGGTGGGCATGGTTCGCCCGCCCTTACCGGCCTAGAAGAAGCAGGGCAGGTTGGCTAGACAATAAGATACAGTGTACATGTATCATATTCAGACCAGTCACCTCTAAAGGCAATGTATTATCATATGTCATTCATAAGATTTACATGAGGCATGAGGTAAAACCTGAGTGTGTGTACCTGTGTGTGTGAGTGTACCTGTGTGTGTGTGTGTGTGTACCTGTGTGTGTGTGTGTGTACCTGTGTGTGTGTGTGTGTGCATGTGTGCGTGTACCTGTGTGTGTGTGTGTATGTGTGTGTACCTATGTGTGTGTGTGCGTGCGTGTACTTGTGTGTGCGTGTGTGTGTGTGTACCTGTGTGTGTGCATGCGTGTGTGTGTGTACCTGTGTGTGTGCATGCGTGTGTGTGCGTGCGCGTGCGTGTACCTGTGTGTGCGTGTGTGTGTGTGTACCTGTGTGTGAGCGTGTGTGTACCTGTGTGTGTGCGTGTGTGTACCTGTGTGCGTGTGTGTACCTGTGAGGTGGTGGAGTAGACGGGGGCGAAGGCGATGCCTGCGTCGGTGTTGCCCAGGCGCAGCTTCCCGGCGGTGGTGGTGAGCAGGTCTCGCAGCGTGGAGCCCTGCTCCGTGCTGTTGGCCCCCAGGCAGGAGGTCTTGCAGTGCTGGAGCAACTCCACGCTCTCGCCCTCCCTCTGCTCCTTCAGCAGCACAGACGCTTTGTTCTCTGCTGGCGGACAGGGAGAGAGGTGAGCTGGTCCAGCGCCACTGCAGAGAGCCAACGGCCGCTCAGAGCCCTCTCCGTGGCGCTTGCTTTGAGGGGCGCCGTTTGACCGTTTTTTATTCCATTAAAGTTATCAAGGCTTGAACATAAAGGAGTTTTGGCGTACTGCGATGACGCCATTAAAGTCCCGCCCTCAACGTGTGCGCTGCTGGTTGCAAGAATCTCAACCAATGGCGTCGCCCGTAACGTGAGATCCACGCCTTCAACACGGTAGCGTATAAAGTAATGGCTGATTGACGCTACGTCCGTATTCTTCACAGTCTATGGTGTACACAAGGGGGCAGTGTAGCGTTTCTGACTGCACAGCTCGGTACTCTCTCACACACTTCAGGCTCGCACTCTGTAGTGACTGAATAGGGTTGTGGGAGTGTGTGTGGATGGCGGCTGGTTTAAGCAGCCTCACCTGGCCCGAGTCAGACTGATTGGAGTCTGGGGCTGGGTGAGGCTGCACACCTGTTGCACATTGAGCAATCAGTGTGCAACAGGTTAAACTAGCCACCACCGCACACACTCAGGGAGAGCTCTCCTGCATGGCAACATCTGCATGTATCATTCTACGCAACCTTTACAATAAACCGGTCTTTCAACATCACCACCCTGTGTCCATTCGTTTGGAGGAGCCTGAGGAAAGTCACCTAGGTGGAGTGGGAAAAGCCACCTAGGTGGCGTGTAGTAAATGGACTATGCTACAAGGGTTTTTTCAGATATATATTTGTACATTTGAAGCAGGTGATTTTTGATCCGGTTTGATACAGGGGCTGAAGACAACTAGCCTCACGCAGTGTGCGAAGAAGATGTTATGTTTCAGATGTACCGCGCGTAGCTATGGACGGGCACAGGTCTCTCTCTCTCTCTCCCTCTCTCCCTCTCCCTCTCCCTCTCCCTCTCTCTCTCTCTCTCTCTCTCTCTCTCTCTCTCTCTCTCTCTCTCTCTCTCTCTCTCTCTCTCTCTCTACAACGTGGATCTTTACGAGCATCTTAAATGTCAGAAAGTGACGGGACAAAACATCACCTTTCTTCTCCTCTCGGGATTTCTGCTCGGCCAGATCAGCCAGGAAGTGCAGCGGCGACTGGGACTCTGGGGGCGTGGCAAGGGGGCTGCTGGGACTCCCGCCCCCTCCTCTGGCCCCGCCCCCGTTGGTCTCGGCCACGCCCCGCTCAAAGCTCTGCTGGGAACACGGCTCGGCTTTCACCAGCGCTAGCTGCTTGTTGCTGTGGTTCAACATGTTCTGCAGAACCTGGGGGAGGTGAGAGACAGAGAGACAGAGACACACACAGAGGGTGGTAAAAGAGAGGACAGGTCTAAACAACCATTGACACTAAAATACATATTATAGATTTGGAAAAACAAAAGAATCTAACAATATTCCATCACAATGTCACCCTTCCCTGATGCAGTTTTTCATTGACAAAATGATTATATTCAAATGGTCATTTGATGACCTCAAGTCAATATCTTCTTCAGTATTATCAATCTCTGTATTAGAATATATAACACGTTGTGATGTATGATGGTAGTGGTTGAAATTCCCCTGTGACTACAGTGCATTCTTTTTAATGGTCCTACCCTATATCAACACACCCACCCACACACCCACCCACCCCCACACACCCACCCACCCACACCCACACCCACACCCACACTGCGGGGTACCTGGGAGACCCCGTTGGTGGTGGGCAGCTTGGGGAGCAGGGCTGGTTTGCAGGGGCAGTGCGAGGCGATGCTGTACTTGTCCCTCAGACTGTGCATGGAGCTCACCAGGTCTGACAGCACTACGGACAGGACGAGGACCACACGGTTACAACACAACCACTCACACCGTTTGAGTCAGGACGGGAGAATCAATAATGACATGGATGGAAGTTAGGAACATGTTGTAATGTGATTACAAAAATGGCCATGTACGAAGTATAACAGACAAAGAGAATGCAAGGGTAGTGGCTTGGAAGCAGGGAGGGATGGTCAAGACAAAAAAAACGAGACGGTTTTCATTGAAGTACAACTATAGTTCTTACCAGTGCCCGGTATGATCTGTGTTGGCATGAGATGCTTGTGGTCGTGGGGTTGTCCTTTAACACATTTCAGCCAGGCGTACAGCTCCTTGTCTGAAGGCAGATAGAGAACAATCAACCACAGCACATAAACAACACAACATGACCATAAACAGGTTGACATCCTTTATACATCTACACAAGTGAGAGACGAAATAGTGGTTACATACAGTGCTGACCTCTGGAGCTCTTCCTCTCCTTGGCCTTGTAGCAGTCCAGGCAGACCACGAAGCCACACTTCTGACACACCCAGTGGATGTTGAAGAGCGTGGCCTCGCAGGCGTCACACATCTCCCTGACGCCCCGCACCGCCCGCTTCCACGCCAGCTTGACTGGACACATCAAAACCGCCCCCCCCCCCTGTCAGTACAGCGCTCTCTTACCGCTCCCATGGAGAAAGCCATGGACGCCACCGTTCCCCGCGCAGAGGAAGGTCAGTGTAGTACACATTATGCCAGTGTGTGTGTGTGTGTGTGTGTGTGTGTGTGCAAGCAATGGGCTTGCGGCCATACGTCACAGCCTTTACCGTAAAATGCCATCGCTCACCATTTCCTCATCACTTAACCCCTTCTCTTCCCTCGCTCCTCTTCACGATTCCCCTACTTTAACTACGTACCCTTCTTTATTCCTCCTTATTGTGTGTTTTCCGTGACGCCACTTTGAGAACCTAGAAAAGTGCTATAGAAGTCGACTGTATTATTGTCATTAGTATTAGTATTATTGCTATCTAACCAGATGGCAGCTCAGCAGTGTATTTACAAAGGTTTGGGTAATGACATGATTCTATCAACATATCATATATACCAGGTGTTTCACCAGTAGGTCATCCTGCGGCCCTGATACACTCCAAACAAAATCCAAAATAGTTTCCATCCCAGCTGGGAGCTCAGCAGAAATAGTGTAACTCTTCCCCGCACGACCCCAATACGCCGCT
Organism: Lota lota; assembly: GCA_026745465.1. Classification (NCBI taxonomy): domain Eukaryota; kingdom Metazoa; phylum Chordata; class Actinopteri; order Gadiformes; family Lotidae; genus Lota; species Lota lota. The sequence continues at coordinate 2,853,959 of JACYXH010000047.1, forward strand.
GTCTGCAACTGGTCGACCAATAGCAGGAGAAGGATTACAGCAGCATCTGGTATCAGCACATATTTGGTATCTGTCAAATATAGACAATAGCGTCCCGCTCTTGGTATATTCTAAGACGAAGCTGAGCCTGTGGAGGAGGGGATAACATTTCTGCGTAGCTGTACAGTCAAGCAGAGACCAACATGGAGATGGTAGAGAACGGCTCACTAAACCAACAGCCCATCACAGGTGTGTCGGACTCTTGTTGACATCGGCTGCGGTTTCCCTTGTGGCGGCCGCGAGGTGGAGGACTCACCGTCCTTCCTGACCCAGGAGGCGGCGCTGTTCTCCGTGGCCACCATCTGGCAGAACTTGTCCCCGATGAAGCCCAGGATGTAGCGGGCCGTGCTGCGCTCCAGAGGGCCCTCCTCCAGCGCCCCGGGGAGCCACAGGGCCAGCGCCTCCTCGTCAAACTGGTCCGGGGTGGAGAAGTCGTCCATGCGGATCACCCCGTTCTTACTGTACGACAGCCTGGGGGTGGGGGGGGGGGGGGGGGGGGGGGCGATACGAGTCATACCATGTTCCTCTTAATCATACATGGCCCTGGGATGTACAATACAGAGGACCCAATGTCTGACATGGGCCTAGCAGTCCCAGTAAACCCACTGATGTATGACATGGGCCTAGCAGTCACAGTAAACCCACTAATGTATGACATGGGCCTAGCAGTCCCAGTAACCCCACTAATGTATGACATGGGCCTAGCAGTCCCAGTAAACCCACTAATGTCTGACATGGGCCTAGCAGTCCCAGTAAACCCACTGATGTATGACATGGGCCTAGCAGTCCCAGTAAACCCACTAATGTATGACATGGGCCTAGCAGTCCCAGTAAACCCACTGATGTATGACATGGGCCTAGCAGTCCCAGTAAACCCACTAATGTCTGACATGGGCCTAGCAGTCCCAGTAAACCCACTGATGTATGACATGGGCCTAGCAGTCACAGTAACCCCACTAATGTATGACATGGGCCTAGCAGTCCCAGTAAACCCACTAATGTATGACATGGGCCTAGCAGTCCCAGTAAACCCACTAATGTATGACATGGGCCTAGCAGTCACAGTAACCCCACTGAGCTGAGCGGTCGTTTATTCAGGGTTAGCTTTACTGAATCAATGAATACTGTTCCCATTCTCTTCACTGCAATGCACGTGATGTAACTACTTACTAATGTGCTAACTGTGAGTGGCTTTGGGATGATGTAATGTCATGTAAATGACAGTCAACAGGGGGGGGGGGAGGAAATAGGGAATCCTAGCATGCTGGTACAGATATTAGGAGGCCACTCAAAATGTGCTCAACATTGCAGATAGAGGGAGATAAAAGGAAAGAGAAAAACTGTGCACTCAATCCAGCAGTAACCCTTTTGGTAAGAGAGAGACAAAGAGATTATGGAGCAGAAAAGCCTCTTTGTCAGATTTACCCCACTAGACCCCAGAGTTACGCTTAGGGATTATCTAACTTGTGTTGGTTTGCATTTGTGTCCCTGCATGGCTTTTCAAACGTGTGCATGCATGTGTCCGAGAGAGAGTGAGAGCGAGAGAGAAAGAGAGAGAGCAAGAGCGAAGAATAGAGAGCGAGAGCGAGATAGAGATTGCAAGGAACTTTCCATGCGATGCAGACACTGATATGGTTGATGAGATTGCGGCTGATTTGTTCAGAAGTTAAAAAGGACTGAGCTAGCAGAAGGTAAACAATACTGGGCCCCCTCTGTGTGTGTGTGTAGAGTGCAACAAAACACAACAGCAGAACCCTCACGTCTGCTGAGTAGGTGGGATCAGGCATGCCTCTAAATGACAGCAAACACATCGGTCACACATGCAACATACAGAGGGAATTTGCAGACTGTGGAATTTGCCCACTGCAGTGTGCAAATTCAGTCCAGGCGGGTTTCTGTCTGACGCAAACCTGCCTGGACTGAATTTGCCCACTGCAGTGTGCAAATTCAGTCCAGGCGGGTTTCTGTCTGACGCAAACCTGCCTGGACTGAATTTGCAGAAAGAAGCATTTAGTGAGGGAACAGAAGAAGAAGAAGAAGAAAGAGAGAACGCCTACCGTCTGAAGTAGTAGAAGCGGCAGAAGACGGGCGAGTGCGCCGGCTCCTCTCCTCTCTTGCTGCGCGGCACGCGACACTCCCGGCACCTCTGCAGGTTGGAGCCCATCTCTGAGCACGAGTCGTCCTGCAGGAAGGACTCCCCCGTCTGCTTCAGCTTCTTCACCTTCCGCCAGTCCTTCAGCACCGAGCGCGGGACGCCGTCTTGAGAGACACCACGGGGTCCACAGTGAGGACATGACCACACACGCTTCTGACAGGTGGAGCCAATAGAGGACGATCTTACCTTAAAGCAAGCTTCAACAACAACACCGCTCGATTGAACGGTTTTATGTGGCCAGCGAGGATTTGTGACTTTTACCAATGGGAGACCAAGAGGAATGGCACTTAGTTAAAATTCTGAGCTTCTTGTAAAACCGAAAACTCTCAAACGTACATCCAGCTCCTTTCAATTAAATTGCGTATTGATACGGATGCATATTTATAAGACAATTACTTTAATCTCATTTCCAACCCACATTGGAGTGTCTATTCCGCAAAAACAATTGTTGTTGTCTGTCTTGACTTCTACGACCTGCGACGTTGTTAACACTGCAGGACGACTGTCAGTTGTTTGAGATCATGTTGTATACCGCTCTGCGCAGTGGGTTACGAAGTGACAACACCTGCAAAGCTTTGCTTTATTCCTGCACCTGAGATCATGTTGTATACCGCTCTGTGCAGTGGGTTACGAAGTGACAACACCCGCAAAGCTTTGCTTTATTCCTGCACCTGAGATCATGTTGTATACCGCTCTGCGCAGTGGGTTACGAAGTGACAAGACCTGCAAAGCTTTGCTTTATTCCTGCACCTGAGATCATGTTGTATACCGCTCTGTGCAGTGGGTTACGAAGTGACAACACCCGCAAAGCTTTGCTTTATTCCTGCACCTGAGATCATGTTGTATACCGCTCTGTGCAGTGGGTTACGAAGTGACAACACCCGCAAAGCTTTGCTTTATTCCTGCACCTGAGATCATGTTGTATACCGCTCTGCGCAGTGGGTTACGAAGTGACAACACCTGCAAAGCTTTGCTTTATTCCTGCACCTGAGATCATGTTGTATACCGCTCTGTGCAGTGGGTTACGAAGTGACAAGACCTGCAAAGCTTTGCTTTATTCCTGCACCTGAGATCATGTTGTATACCGCTCTGCGCAGTGGGTTACGAAGTGACAACACCTGCAAAGCTTTGCTTTATTCCTGCACCTGAGATCATGTTGTATACCGCTCTGCGCAGTGGGTTACGAAGTGACAAGACCTGCAAAGCTTTGCTTTATTCCTGCACCTGAGATCATGTTGTATACCGCTCTGCGCAGTGGGTTACGAAGTGACAACACCCGCAAAGCTTTGCTTTATTCCTGCACCTGAGATTTGAAGGGCTCATGAGTGTAGGTAGGGCTTGCTCGAATACATAATTTCAACCTTTGGATAATCGTTAGGTTTTCCAAACAACTTTTTGAATTTTCTGAGGAAAACAGAACTAAATAAAAAAAGACAATTAATTCATTGCTGCATGGGGGTTAGTGGCTTTGAATCCACTCATCCGTCCGAGTCTAACTCGCAAACAGAAGAGCTTCAGCGTAGCCTCCGAAGACACTTCCATGCTACGAGAGCTGCTTCCAATCATCCCAAAGCCACGAGGTGGTTTGAACACTGTGCAAAGTTTTGATGAAATTGCACAGCAGGACTAGCGCTATTCACCCAAAGAGAAATCACACAGGAGCTATTTTTGGGGGTGAAGGATCACCATAAAAGGTGAAAACATCCCTACCTGTTCTATTCACGTCTATTCAACTACCATTATTAGCAGGGAGCTTTTTGGTATCTTTTGGCCCCGTACAAACATTGTTATTGACCTCTTTGTTTCTATGGAGCGGTGGGAGCGTCACCATGGAAACAAAGTCCCAGGGAGGACCCTAGAACCTTTATTAAATACCATTATACAACAGGTTTAATGTCTTCCTCTGTCCGTCTTGCCGATTCTCACACTGGACAGAAGGCGTCAAAGAGCTACCGAAGTAGTCTAATAATGTTCTCATATCCGAATACAAACAACATGTTATTCTGTCATCCCCCGTTTGGCCATTTTGATGATGGCTAACGTTACCTCAGACACTTTACATATATTTATAGATTTTACCGCTGGACGAAATGTTACCTAACCTCGCTGCAGTTTGCAAATATGCATTGACATAAAATGACAATTATGAAAACTTCATAATTTTCATTCACGACATATATCAGAATATTCAGGCTCAGGACTACATGAGTGCCTGCCTTTTTGTGTGGATGGAGTATGACAGGACACACACACACACACACACACACACACACACACACACACACACACACACACACACACACACACACACACACACACACACACACACACACACACACACACACACACACACACACACACACACGCACACACGGCAGGTCACAAAACTAAATATTTCCAAAGCTGGACTGCACTTTAAACTTCCTCTCACATCTCCCTCAACTCTCTGTAATCGCCCTACAATATTGTTTCTTTGGACTCCTACCACACACAGGAACACACACGGGCACACACACACACACACACACACACACACACAAACACACAGATACAGACACACACAGGCACAGGCACACAGATACAGACACACACACACACACACACTGATACAGATACAGACACACACCACATACACACACACCACACACACACACACACACACACACACACAGATACAGACACACACCACACACACAACACACACACAGCTGCAAACCAGATGTGGCAAAGTGTGTGAAACCCTAGACATTGCCGTCATGGAATTCTTGTGCTGGGTTGGGGGGACCTGGGACGAAGCCAAGCACCAAGTGCACTAGAATCCTATAAACATTGCCAACATCTTGCTGTGTATTCGGTATATCAAACCATACGACTATGGGTGAAGACTAGGAGGAAATCAGTGAACGACTCCATGGGAACAGTGGGCGGGAAACATGTCTAGCTCTGTGTGCCGCGAGCTCACCGCTGCAGGGGTCAAAGGCCAACATTTGAAGTAACTCTTTCAGGAAATGATTCTAGGAAACGTTAATGTGAGCCAGCTTGGCGAGAGGCGCGGTGTGCTTGGAAGAAGCTCCGCTTCTTTCTGCTCTGTGCTCTGCCCTCTCATGTAGGGGGCGTCCCACCCATGGCCGCTTCATTCTACTGCATCACAGTTCACAAGATGATCGACGCAGTTGTCCGATTCTAGGACCCAAACAACTCTTTCAATGCCGAATTCCCAGCCAAGCCAAGTCGTACATGTTTAAGCCGAAGCGCCTAAACAGGGTTAGTGTAAAGTGTGACTAGCGTGGACACTTACTGCTACTGGCCAGCTTGAGCTTGGTCTTCTCCCGGGCAGACCTGAAGATGCCGTTGGGCTTCACGTCGTCCTCGTCTTTGTCGTTGTCCCCCCTCCTCCTGGCCATGTCGTTCTGCTTCTTCTTGTACGTGGGCTTGGGCTGGCGCTTCGCTCGGGCCTCCGTCTTGCTCTCGCTGGTGTCCGAGTCGTCCCCGGCGCTCTCCGAGCCCGACTCGTACGGCCGCTTGCCGGCCCGCCTGCCCGCCGGCGCGGGGGGCTTCCTCTCCTCGGCCCCCGCCTCCGCTGCCGCCTTCTCCTCTGGCGGCCGGTCGCTCCCTTTGAGCCCGCTCTCCTTGCCTTTCTCCGGGATGCCGGAGGTGGAGGCGATGAGGTTGACGGAGCACGGTTTGATCATCTCTGCCACGGCGGCGCTGTCGCTCAGCGCGGCGCTGTCGCTCAGCGCGGCGCTGGCGCTCTGCGCGGCGCTGGCCGTACCCGCGGCCGCCCCGGGGCACTTCTCCGGTTTGGGGCAGGCCGCGGGGGTTGCGCTCGCGGTGGTCGTGTTGCGGTCCTCCTCCGAGTGCCTGGTCAGCCAGGCCTTCTTGAGCTTATGGTAGTTGCTGGCCTGCCCGTTGGGCAGGGGGCTGGACTTGCCCGGAGTGGTGTGGCCACTGGCTGAGCTGCCGCCGCTGTCCACGGAGGAGGACGAGGCCTGGCTGGAGGAGGAAGGGGGAGGAGGGGAGCTGTTGGGGATGGCCTTGTCGGCTGGAAGGAGGGGAACGGGGGAGCTCCCGGGGGCCACGGCGGCGGGTGCGCTGGTGTTTCGGGATTGGGCTGCAGCTAAGGCAGCTTTGTGCTTCTTGGGGTGAACAAAAGAGGGAGAGTAGGCTTGGCTCGGGCTGGGGTGGGGCGTTCCTGCCGGACTAGGGGGAAGCCAGGACACTCCGGGAGAAGAGGTACGGGAGCCGAGGCCCTCCTGGTGATCGGAGAGTCCCGGGTTGCCTAGTGGACGGCCAGCGGGGCCAGCTTTGTGGGCCGCGAGGTCACCTCGTGCTGAAACATAGCAGCCTGGGTCAGGACCGGTTATTCCTCGCAAGGCGGACATCTCAGTCCTGTCCAGTGAATTACTGTCGATGGCGCCGGTATTTCTCTGCATACCACACATTGAGGTGGACTTTTGATACTGAACACCCGTATCGTCGAGGTTGGTATTGGGCTGTATGACTCTGCCCATTCCTGGGCTACAGCCAGGCTCCCTGACCCCCTCCGCTGGCCTTGGACAGTCTAGCTGGGGCGCGGCCGAGTGCAGCCTCCCCCGGGGCAGCTCCTTGTGGCTCACAGCAGGGGACCTGTTGGCGCCGAGGGGAGGGCCGCCCTCGTATTTGATGCATGTCGACGGGCGCACAATGACGGAGGCCATGGCGGCGTGAGGCTTGCCCCACAGCGAGCTGCAGGCCGTCTCCCCGGGGAACCACACTCCCCTCTCTGCGCCCTTCTCCTGATGGCTCGCATCGCGGCACCTCCAACCTTCTGCTGACGACGTCATCACCATCCTGTCAGCGCCGCCGGCGGCCGAGCTGATGGCGGCGGCGGCGGCAGCCGCGGCGGCCGCTCCCTGCCCTTTGACCTCCCGGAGCTCCGGCAGCAGCGTGGGAGGCTTCTGCTGCTCCGCCGACGTCTTGCTGCCCGCCGCCACAACGCTCACCGGCTGTATGGGCGTGAGTGTGGGCGGAGACAAGCGGCCGCCGTAGCCGGCCCTCTCCCGCTCCCTCTCCCTCTCCCGCTCCCTCTCCCTCTCCCGCTCCCTCTCCCTCTCCCTCTCCCGCTCCCTCTCCCGCTCGGCAGCTTCCTTCCGCTCCAGCGCATGCTGGGTGGGTGGATGGAACACCGGCGCTCGGTGAAGAGATGGCATTCCCCTGAGCTGCTGCTGCTGCTGATGCTGCTGCTGCTGCTGCTGATGCTGCTGATGCTGCTGCTGCTGATGCTGCTGATGCTGCTGCTGCTGCTGCTGTTGATGCTGCTGCTGCTGCTGCTGTTGATGCTGCTGCTGCTGCTGCTGTTGATGCTGCTGCTGTTGATGCTGCTGCTGTTGATGCTGCTGTTGATGCTGCTGCTGTTGATGCTGCTGCTGTTGATGCTGCTGCTGTTGATGCTGCTGTTGATGCTGATGCTGCTGCTGTTGATGCTGATGCTGCTGCTGCTGTTGATGCTGCTGTTGATGCTGATGCTGCTGTTGTGCCTGCTGCTGCATCTGCTGGTGGTGGTGATGGTGGTGGTGATGCTGCTGTAGTTGTTGTTGTTGCTGTTGCTGTGGGTGAGGATGATGATGGAGGTTCATGGCCGCCGAGGACGATGGGCTGCGGTGCTCCAGATGACACTCCATCCCCACCACGTGATGTTGCTGGACCAGCGATGCCTGCTGGCTGAGGTGCTCTGTGATTTTGCCAGCCAGGCCCTCCCCGCCTTCGGGCTGGTGCTTGATGAGGGGCGGCGGCTTGGAGAGGGAGGCCTTGGAGCCGTAGCTGCCCAGGGACGGAGCGCCCTGGCCGGGCACCGACTGAGCGGCGACGACGGCCCCGACGGATACTTTATCGTAGTAGGAGTTGAGCTCCTTGGTGGGGTACAGTCTCGGGGGCTCGTTCACCACACTGTTGGACAGCGTGGTGAAGTAGTTGCTCTTCTCCGACGGGACGGCGTGCGGGTGCGGATGGGGGTGGCCGGCCTTGGGGTTGGGGGGCGTGAGGGACGGGAGGGGAGAAGGAAAGTGCGTCTCTCGGTCTCGTTCCCGCTCTCTCTCCGGCCCCAGCTCAGCGGGCCGGTGGATCTTAGCGGTGAACGGGGCGACCTCGATACTCTCTTGGAGAATCCTTCGGTTCTCCTCCTTGTATTTACTGGCTCTGTCTGCCGCTTGCACTGCGTCCTGTTGAGGAGCAAGGCACACTTCAATCAAATCGGCCAAAATGTACTCCAAAATACTTTGAAAAAGCAAGGACAGGCATGCGTGTTTGCGGTGTCTGTATGTACCCGGGTGTCTGTGTGTACCCGGGTGGCTGTGTGTACCCGGGTGGCTGTGTGTACCTGGGTATGGGCGAGGCGCGCGTGTTTGCCCTGGGCTTCCAAGTAGAGGCGGTGGAGATGGGCATCTTTCCCGGTCGGGGTCCGGCTCCGATCCGTATGCTCTTGCTTAAGCTGGGCCAACGTCAAGGTTCTGATGGGGTCCATGAATCCCTGTTTATCCATGTCACTGGAAACACACCAGGGGAGGAGGGAGTTCAGACCAACATCCCAGAACCTCTGCAGTGTTAGCAAGTAGTCTGTACGATTCAATCAATGGTGGCTTTCTCAAAACAGTGAAATGACAGCAAACTACAAACCCTGTGCATCGAGTTTTGTCATTATTATTGTGCATGGTGCACAAGGGCTTCCTTGTTACAGAAACTCCCATGGAAACAGAAAGACGTGTGTCTGTACATCCATGTCAAATGTCAACGATGCTGGTGCCTGTGCATGTCTCTCTCTGAACAGATCCTTTTGCAGGCTGTGAGTGTGTTGGTTTGTGATTGCAAAAACGGTACGAAGAGGGTTTTCAACCCTGTCTTAAGAATGTTTGATGCTTTCGTAGCAAGTAAGCAGCAGGGACTGACCAGGCTACCGCAGAGAAGAACTACCATGCACCACATCATATGTGTCTGACTCTGTATCGGGAAAAACTGACCCATGTGTCCGTCTTTCCTCTTTGTCAAAGAAATGGGTTCCCACATGGCATCCCCCTCCAACATGGCTGTACCTTGAAAATATAACGAGGCTTTCTGAGCTAACAAAAAGCCCTATCCCGCTCTCCACCTCACCCTCCTACCGATGGGCCCTAGCAATGAGGTGTCGTTTCACCTCCCCAGTGAGGTGAAACAAGGTAAGTAAGAAACAACCCTGCGGTCCTTTCGCTGCTCGGCTTGCTGAGCCCCCAGACGACTCAACACAACCCCTTTGAGTCCTGCAGTCTTGCTAGGTTGATGTTTGTATTCACACGCAACATTTTCAATTCAGATTCACACCAATCGACTGGGCTGACCTACAGCCAATGAGATAGCCAAATCAAATCAACATCCAGACAGACGACACCTTGACAGGGACCATGGCGGTTAATACTGACTCCTTGTGCAGCTCTGCGCGGCTCCTGGAGACGGGCGGGCTGGCGTGGGCGCCCATCATCTTCACGGAGGGCCGCTGGGCGTCGGCGCTGGCCGGGCGCACGGGGACGTGGCTGAGCAGCGCCAGGCTGTCCCCCGCCGCCGCGTGGTGGAGCCACGGACTGGCCGTGCTCTGGAGGGAACACACAGCAGGGGGTCACCTTTACAACACAGCCTCACCTTGTCACTATGACACACAGCACAGGGGACCAGGATGGGCCCCTCTGCACCCTCTGTGAAGCGGTCACAGCGTTGCGTTAGCGTTGTGCTCCATAAGGCGGTGTTTGTTTGCGCGCTCTACTTTATTATGGATGGGGTTGAAGCGCTTTGGAACCTTGTTTGGAAAAGTGCTCCGTAATTAAAGACGACTTTTCTTATTACTTCCAACAAGGAAACCTTCCGTAACTACTGTTTACTACTGGAATACCCCAGGATACTGTACACCAATCATAACTACTGTTTACTACTGGAATACCCCAGGATACTGTACACCAATCATAACTACTGTTTACTACTGGAATACCCCAGGATACTGTACACCAATCATAACTACTGTTTACTACTGGAATACCCCAGGATACTGTGCACCAATCATAACTACTGTTTAAAGCAGTGTGAAGGACGGTAGCAGAATGCCCCAGGACAGTGTAAAGCAGTGTGAAGGACGGTAGCAGAATGCCCCAGGACAGTGTAAAGCAGTGTGAAGGACGGTAGCAGAATGCCCCAGGACAGTGTAAAGCAGTGTGAAGGACGGTAGCAGAATGCCCCAGGACAGTGTAAAGCAGTGTGAAGGACGGTAGCAGAATGCCCCAGGACAGTGTAAACCAGTGTGAGGGACAGTAGCGTACCCTCCTGAGGGAAGCTTCTGCGTTGACGGCTGCGGCTGCGCTCTCAGGGTGGACCCACTTGGTGCCAGGGGGAAGGTTGAGGGCTGGAGGGTAGCTGGCAGGAGTTCCATTGGCATACTGCCAGAGGATCGGGTACAGGCCCAGCCCAGCTGCCCCGCCGTGGGCCTGGGCTAGGAGTGAAGGAGGAGGTGGGACCTGGGCCTGGAAACAGACACAGCGTTACTCGTCTACCAACAACTACAATGAGCCTCCGGTGCAGCTCCTTCTGCCAAAAGGGCTGTTGATGTTCCATCCATAGGGGATCAGTAGAGCTATGCACTATCAACTTCTGATCCAAACATAATGACAAAGGGCCACATGTGTGCAGAATATAGGTGTTCTAACAGGGTGCAGAGTGCAGGTGGAACAACAGGGTGCAGAGTGCAGGTGGAACAACAGGGTGCAGAGTGTAGGTGGAACAACAGGATGCAGAGTGTAGGTGCAGAGTGTAGGTGGAACAACAGGGTGCAGAGTGTAGGTGGAACAACAGGGTGCAGAGTGCAGGTGGAACAACAGGGTGCAGAGTGTAGGTGCAGAGTGTAGGTGGAACAACAGGGTGCAGAGTGTAGGTGGAACAACAGGGTGCAGAGTGTAGGTGCAGAGTGCAGGTGGAACAACAGGGTGTAACCTCACCTGCATGAACTGCTGCTGGTGTGCAGGTGCTGGGTGTCTGTGGGCCAGGGCCAGGTGCCCCAGCGCCCCGGGGGCGTCCAGCCGGGGGTGTGCTGCCAGGAGAGGGGCGGAGGGAGGCGGGGGCATGGCAGGGAGCACTCCCGGAGGCAGCAGGTGGGGGGGGAGAGCCGAGGAGGGCGGTGGAGGAGGAGGGTGGAGGAGGTGCGGGTGAGCCGTGGCGTGGGGCGACTGGGAGTGTAGCGGGTGCAAGTGAGGGTGGAGGTATGCCCCGACGTGGTTGGAGGAGACGCTGGCGGCGCCGGCCGCAGAGCTCTCGGCGCCGGGCCGCACGAGGGCGGGGTCGCGGTACACCGTGAAGGTCTCGTTCTTGTCGATGATGAGGGGGCTCTTGGTGTAGTTGCTGCCGTTGGAGCTGCCGGGGTCAGCGCGAGGGTGGAGCGGCTTGAAGCCGGAGCGCGGCGCGTCCGGCGGTTCTGGCTTGGCGACCGCGCGGCCTATCGGCGCGGGAGGGGCGTCTGAGTATTTGGGCGTTTTATGCCTGGATACCTCAGGGGAGGTGTTGGGCTTGGGCTTGGAGCCGTCCAGGAGGCCCTGCTGGGCCTTTGCTTTGAGCGGGTCGGAGGAGAGCGCGGCCAGGCCGGCGTTGTAGTACGGGTGGTTGTGGAGGTTCTGAGGTTTGGGGCTGGGGCTGACTCTAGGTTTGCACAGCTCCGCTGCAGGATGTGCCTTTACCTTGTGGGACGGGGACTGTGGGTGTTTTCTGGTCTCTTCTGATGGAGAAGGGCTCTTAACGCATGGCAGGAGGCCTGTGTAGTGTTGTTGATGCTGCTGAGAAGGGGGAGGATGATGATTATGATGATTATGGGGGTGCTGTAGGGTAGTCTTCTCTTTTTCCACTGGCACTGCAGTCTCAGACACTGAGGTCACCGGTCTGAAAAAAGGGAACATATGCATTTAAAAACATGCAACCTAATTCTTGTAAAATAGTAGTAATAAAAGGGTAGTCCAGCGTTCTTACCTGATGACCTCGGAGTGGGCAAACTCCATCTTGCTGCCAAAGCTGCGGACTGCTGCTATGGTTCCAGCTCCCATGATGCCCTGCGCAGGCGGCGGCGGCGGTGGCGGCAGCGGTGGCGGCGGCGGCGCAGGCTCGATGTCCGGACGCCGGCCACCCTCGGACGGAGAGGGGGACGGGGGTACAGGGGGAGAGGAGACGGGGGAGGGGTTGAGGGGGAGGTAGGGAGACAGGGCCGTGGACTCCGCCTTCTGGGAAGCCAGGAGCGCCGACACGGCTTCCGAGCTCTCCCGGTGCACCGTGGCCTGAGCCTCCTCAGTGATGTCCATCACGCTGTTGCTATGGAGATGAGACGAGGGCGTCGACGATGGGGTCTGGGACCGAGGAGTGGCTGAGGAAGCGGATCGCAGAACAAAGATGTTGTTTTTGTAAATCAAAATAAATATTTTACTTACATACATACATACATACTCTTCATATTAATAATCATAAATAATATTAAAGTTTCCAATATGATGTTTGGTAAGAACTTCTTTGTGTGGTACCGTTCATGGTGCTCTTGGTGTTCTCCATGATGCAGCCCTGGACAGCAGTGCTCAGAAGGGGCGCATGGTGTTGCCGCGGTGACCGGGGGAGCTGTGTTTCTTCCTTTGTCTCCGAGGGGCCCGTCTCCTTCACCGCGCCATTTCTGTCCTCTGACCCCCGAACCTCAGTCCACGGCGACAGCCGGCCAATGAGCGGCGAGGACTCGTTAAGTTTGGAGCCTGCGACTAATGGGATCGCCTTCTCGTCCTCCTCCATTTTGGAAACGTTGCTAGCGTCCAGCTCCCCGCCGCGAGTCTTTAACTCGTTCTCAGAGTTGGGCTCGGACGAAGAGGAGGAGGAGGAGGAAGAGGAGGAGGAAGAGGAGGAGGAAGAGGAGGAGGAGGAGTGGACCGTCCTCTTGTTGTGCGGGTTCTCACTGTCGCTGCTCTCCGATAGGTCGGAGGTCATCTCCGTCTTCAGCCTCTTAAGGCCGGCTTTCTTTTCCTCCTCCTCAGCCTTCCTCCTCTTGGTTACAGCCGGCTTGCCCTTGGGCTTGGCATCTGCACGGAAAAGCAACAATCAGTTCAGAGACACAATGCTGGGACGATATCAGCAGCACTACTAGTCAATACAGCTCTGCAGTTACCTGTGATGCATGAAGCAGACACAGTGCTTTGGTTTCCTTGTATTCCTGCATTATGTGGTACTGTTCTCCTCCTGAGTAATGCTGTCACATCATGTTTTGGTTTCTGAGCAGTATGTTGTGTTCCTGCATTATGTGGTACTGTTCTCCTCCTGAGTGATGCTGCCACATCATCTGTTTTGGTTTCTGAGCAGTATGTTGTGTTCCTGCATTATGTGGTACTGTTCTCCTCCTGAGTGATGCCGTCACATCATGTTTTGGTTTCTGAGCAGTATGTTGTGTTCCTGCATTATGTGGTACTGTTCTCCTCCTGAGTAATGCTGTCACATCATGTTTTGGTTTCTGAGCAGTATGTTGTGTTCCTGCATTATGTGGTACTGTTCTCCTCCTGAGTGATGCTGCCACATCATCTGTTTTGGTTTCTGAGCAGTATGTTGTGTTCCTGCATTATGTGGTACTGTTCTCCTCCTGAGTGATGCCGTCACATCATGTTTTGGTTTCTGAGCAGTATGTTGTGTTCCTGCATTATGTGGTACTGTTCTCCTCCTGAGTGATATGATCCTGTTATGGTCCTGCACCTTTCAATTAATTTCTTCATCAATTCCTATCTTCAACCCGCCAGGTTGAAAATGAATCCATATTGAATTGAATCGTTGGCTTGGTTTAGCCTGGTCCCGCTTGACAAGCAACTATCAAACCCCTACGGTGTATAAAACTAGTCTGACATCGCCAGACCAATTATTAGTCTGGTACCTGTCAGCTCATTTTGGATTTCCAAAGTGAAGAATCAACGAGCGTAGACCAAAATGCCTCTGGACGCAGCTGGAAAGACCTACAACCAATCACAACAATGGACGTGACGTAGCACTGAGCCTTGTACTGGTGATTTCAATCTTTACCAAATTGAGTCAGAAGCACAGCTAACACGTCTTGTTTTCAACAAAAGATTCAAGTGCGTTTTGATATTCTTTTAGAGAACATATAGTGGACTCAACAGACCGCTGTAAACCAGCGGCAGCCATCTTGGTCATCTAGTGATGGTATTTAACACACCCAATATCAGATGAACGGTTGTGATTGGCCCGACCCCGCCCAGGTCCGCTGGAAATTGTCTGAGGGGGAGGGGGGCCAGACCATCTGCCAGAGCAAATTAAACACCACCACCAAGAATAAAACATAACTACTCTTCCTTCATTACTCTTGAGTAAGACATTCCAGTCACAACATTGAATGAGAATCAGTTTGTGTGTGAAACTGTGTTTCCCTCTCCTCTCACCTCTCCCCGCGTCCTCCCTCCTCTCCTTCTCCTCCTCGGGGACGCTGCTGTCCGACCCTTTCCTCCTGGAGGAGCGAGAGCCCCGCTGCTCCCTCGGTTCCCGCCCACTGGCCCCGGGGGACTGGTGCGCCTGGCTGGCCGTCTGATGGCCTTGCTGTGATTGGCTCTGCTGCTGAGATGCCATTGCACCCTGGGAGCCCTTTGCAGCACTTCCTGTTGAGTTTGTGATTGGGCGGGGGCTGTTGGCCTGGGCCCGTGTGTAGTGACCCTGATAAAGATAACAGCAGTTGTAAATATTCACTCATACGCATGTACCCACACAACAGATATGCACTGTTTACTGTACCACTGTATCTCTCTTCTCTACAGTCTACTGTATCTCTCTATGTCTTCCCCACTGTCTACTGTATCTCTCTACGGTCTACTGCATCTCTCTATGGTCTACTGCATCTCTCTATGGTCTACTGCATCTCTCTTCTCCACTGTCTACTGCATCTCTTTATGGTCTACTGCATCTCTCTTCTCCACTGTCTACTGCATCTCTCTATGGTCTACTGTATCTCTCTACGGTCTACTGTATCTCTCTACGGTCTACTGTATCTCTCTATGGTCTACTGCATCTCTCTTCTCCACTGTCTACTGCATCTCTCTATGGTCTACTGTATGTCTCTATGGTCTACTGCATCTCTCTACGTCTCTATGGTCTACTGTATGTCTCTATGGTCTACTGTATCGCTCTACGGTCTACTGTATCTCTCTACGGTCTACTGCATCTCTCTTCTCCACTGTCTACTGCATCTCTCTTCTCCACGGTCTACTGTATCTCTCTATGGTCTACTGCATCGCTCTTCCCCACTATCTTCTGTATCTTTCTATGGCCTACTGTATGTCTCTATGGTCTACTGTATCTCTCTATGGTCTACTGTATCTCTCTACGGTCTACTGTACCTCTCTTCTCCACTGTCTACCCAGAAAACAAACACTAGACTACTTCATGAGAATCTCTGTTTGGTAACGCTGGCGGGTGCTACGGGAGGGGTACCTGAGTGTTGGTCCCGCCGCCTCTCCCTCCGGCCGTCTGCAGTGGGTGAACACAACAAGCAAGGAGAGAGTTTGTTAATGACCACTAGGACTGGCTGACTGGCGTGCCGGGTTGATATACAGATCAGCAGAGTTTCACGTGCCATACTGCATCCTAATTCAGAGCTTTAAATGGCTCTGCTCAAAGTTCAACTGATTTGAACTTTGCCCTCGTTAGCCGCGGCCATTAAGTGATGGAACAAATGTCCTCGTTTGGATGATCTGACGGACTTCTAACGCTTGTAATTTGTAAGCAGCTTAAACTGGTAAGAGGACAATGCTAGATCTGTATATAGATTTGAGGGCGGCGCTATGCATGAAGCTCTGCCCTAACAGGTAACTCAGCATGGCCATGGACTCACCTTAAGTGAATGTTAGTGTGAGTAAGCCATCACCGTTACTGCCTATAGTTGCATATCATTCCAACGCTATAGCGCCATTATTTTCAGAACTGTTACATTATCACAAGTAGCATATATACTAGTACGTCAAGCTACGGCTGCACGATTAATCGCATTCAAATGGCGATCTCGATTCATTACTATGTGATCTCATTTGTAAATGACAATGATTCTGCTGCATTTTCATTAGGGACATCATCTCAGAATCAGAATCAGAATCAGAGTTGCTTTTATTACATCTTAACGTACAAGTACGCAAGAGTAAAATTCTTAGCAGCATAGCAGCATCAATACAAGATCAATAAAGTATGTAATAATAAATAATAATAAGTAGCAACATCAATACAACAATGTGTTCAAGTGGTAGTGGTACCAGCCACGGTGGTACCATACAAAATACACATGTGCAAAATACATCTGCATCAAAACAAGCGCTCCTACTTTCCCCCTCAACAGGACAACGCAGTGTCAAAGCAGGGGAAAGAAACCCAGAGGGCGAGTGAGTATGACTGGTTGCTGCTCCACAGTGTCCCCTTGAGCACTGGAGTTACAGTAGTGATTAGATATGGCCTGTTAGGTTCACCCTATCAACAGAGGATGTTTCTTTGATACATGTCTAACCTATTAAAAGGTATTTCCACCAGCACTGCTCACAAGGGAAGGATGCCTAGAAGGATCAAACTGAACCTCCCGGTACAGCCAGGAGACACCTGACAAACAACATGAAAGAAATCAGCTAGCTCTATTCACTCAACTTCATGAGCGCTGACAGGATTATTCTGGACATGGTAGGTCGACCGCATGCTGCACAAATCGGCTGAGTGTGTGTGTGTGTGACATACACACACACACACGCACACACGCCCGCACACACACACACACACACACACACACACACACACACACACACGCCCGCACACACACACACCCACACACACACACACACACACACACACACACACACATTTATGTGTGGAATGTGACTGCTCCAACACTCACATGGACAGTGTTGTTGTTGTTCTGGCTGGATCTTGACCTGCGCCTGGAGGTAATGCCGATGTTTTCTCCTTTCAGCAGCGAGTGAACCACGTCGTCTAGGAAGGTCATCTGGATCATAGAAGGGTCCACATTCTGAGGCTCCAGCACCTGGATGGGTTGGACAAGTGTTAGCCATGCTACATTCTTCTAGAAGGAACGCTTTGTGTTCCCATTGCAACAGACTACTACCAATCAAATAGCGGAATTGCCTGTTTAAGCGATGCCCGTCGGCTAAACAAGGCTAAAAAGGGTGTGTGAGAAAAAAAAAGACCCAATAAGAGAATTTCTTCTTGATATCCATTGGCTTTCCTTGCTAGTGGATGTTCTGTCAACTTAAATCAGTACTTTAAATCAACGTGTTTACGTCAACATTACACCATGTTGGTCTTCAAATGAATGTGTTGCTACTTTGAAACCTAGGAGACATAGTCAGAGTAAAGGTCTGAGAAACACTGCTGCATCTCAAATGGAACTTCTTCAGAAGGACCTTGGATAGCTTGCTTAATCAGACTTCCATCATCCTGTATAAATACTGTATTAAAGGTTGTGTGGCTTTGATTTAAGAGTTGTAAAGAGAGAGGAGACAAGAGCAGAAGACAGCATGATTTTGTACCCTCCCTCTCTGCTCCCTGCATGTATGTGTGTGTGTGTGTGTGTGTGTGTGTGTGTGTGTGTGTGTGTGTGTGTGTGTGTGTGTGTGTGTGTGTGTGTGTGTGTGTGCGTGCATGTGCGGGTGTGTGCGTGCGTGCGGGTGTGTGTGCGTGTGCGGGTGTGTGTGTGTGTGTGCGGGTGTGTGTGTGCGGGCGTGCGTGCGTGTGTGTGCGTGTGCGCATGTGTGTGTGTGCGGGTGTGTGTGCATGCTCACCTGATCATTCATGACGACCATGTTTCTGCTGAAGAGGTCATGGTGAGTAATGATGCCAGTAAACCATTGGGTGGCTGAGTCTTGTCTGTACACGCGCACACGGTAGCCATTCAACGAATAAGGACCTGGAGCACAGTACATGGAAGGAAGGGGAGCCATCAGCCATCAGTAAAGAGCTGAGAACCGAGAGGAAAGAGGTGAATGGACGTCTGGAACAAATTTGATGAAATTGTGCCGAAAAGATGTGTAATACCGCAAAGAAATACCTTTCAATGAACACTAAAGCAGTGCTATGATCGATACAATTGAATATTTATTATCAAGACTAAAGAATGAAATGCTTCGGTGGGTCACATGTTGGTCACAGCGAACATCAATAATGCTTTGTGGTGTTCTGTGAAACCATCCCATAACCCTAACTCTGTCTTTGTTGGAGGGGGATCTATGTCTACAAAGAAGAACACTTAAGAGGAGCGGGCCGGAGTGCGCTAAAGACCACTCTTTGTTGCGTCGTGGGCTATGTTTGTAGTGCAGCAGATTGATAGGTAAATGTACAATTGTAATACACTGTGTGTTTAATAACTACCTTTACCTTGCATGAAGATCTCCTGGACCTTCTGGTCTTTGAGCCAGCCCTTCACTTCTTCCTGGAGCTGAGGGTTGTCTCTTAATACAGGACTCTGGCTGTCCACTTCATCCTGCAACACACAAAGAGAGAGAGAGAGAGAGAGAGAGACGTTAGGTGGTGACCCACATATACACAAAGCTTCCTTTCTGATCGTAGATTAGCCTCATATGTGCCAGATCCAAAAGCCAAACAAAGAGTGCATTGGGAACGACTATGACTGCCACAAAGCTGGAACCTTAGCACCAAGTGGTTCAAGAGGTAACAAACCATGTGGGGGTGTTGACCCTCTTAATCCCCATTGGCTCTCCTTAAACAACTAACACAGACTACAAGTAAAGCTAATCAAATCAATAAGCGTAAATGCAATCAAATGGATTCAGTGCTATCTGAGCTGTCTCTTTAGGTACTCTAGAGTCAGAGAGTTGGGGCTTATATGGACGCATGAGGTTGGATGATATGATAATACGCCAATGTATAACTTTAATAGGATATTGTGACACAATAGACCACAGAGCATCCAAGACATATGTGAAGACAGTAGTCTCATGTTATCTGCACTTATCTGACTTCGAGATACCCCATTTTAACTGAGAAAAGCCGATTTGATCTGGACTACATTCTAACATGTGACGTAGTGATCATTAACACAACTGACATGAAGCCACTTCACTAAAAGCACCAGAGCCGTGAGAAGATACTATCATAGCTCCTGCAGTTGGCATGACAACACTTCCTGTTCGCAACTGAGGATGTGAGTCACTTTTCCTGGTGATGACCTCTGGTGAACTGCTCCTACTCACACCCTTCTGACTGTATGTACGCCTCAAAGCTCCCTCTGTATGTGTCCAACGGTTAAGGACAGCTACCAACGATCCTTGCGTGGGTGCGCACACACACACACACACACACACACACACACACACACACACACACACACACACACACAGACACACACACACACACACACACACACACACGGTCCATGTAAACGCATGGGGGTCAGGGTCATGAGAGGTGTAGCGAGGTGGGGGAGGTGAACAACAAGCGAACGCGAGGGAAGGCTGCCGGGGGGAGGTAAAGGAAGAGGAGTGGGGGAGGAGAGATGAAAGGAGGAGTGGGAGTAGAAAAAAAAACCATGTCATGATTAATTCAGTGAGCGGCAGGTTGGAGTCCACACACACACAATACCTCTCTCTATCTGGCTCTTCTGCTTATCCTGTTTGTGCAGATGCAGTGAGAGAAAAAGAGAGGCGTTGAAGCCAAAGTGTGTGAAGACATCATGTTCTATACCTCTGTACCTGCACCTACACCAACACAGGTGCAGACAAAACACCACCTTGTATAAGCCAGAGTGAGCGCGGTTCCTTCCTGCCTGTCCCCCGCCATCCATTTTCAATTCAACCAGCCTGTCTCCGTGGGAACTGCCAGGCATGTGTTTTTGTTTGCTGCGTGTCGGACGGTACCCCCCCTCTCTGCCTTTGGCCCATCTTATTTAGGCCCTGCACTAAAACGTGTCCGTAAACAAGGACAAGTTACCTTAGACGGCTTCTTTTCAATCACAAAAGAGATGTCTTTTATCATATCAGCTGGTCTGGTTCGGTACCATGCTACCTCTCATTGAAACAATGAGGTAGACTGTAATATTTGGTGTAACGACCACAATCTCCCTTTCTAGACAAAATAATCCCCTTAAGAAAGAAACTAAAATGGATCTGAAAATGTAACCGTAAAATGTAACCGTAGAATCCGTGTGTGAGCGTGCGCGTGTGTGTGTGCGCGTGCGTGTATAATACACGTTTTTACTACGTTCTGCTGTCTATTTTGGCCAATGGTGGGCCTGATTTTAGACAGTTACCAAGGCAACACAGTCTCCATGACCACCAGTCGAAATCACCAGTTTCTTTGAATATCACACAGGTCTGCAAACCAAGAGACACATTGTTGAGCGGTTCGGTAAACACTAGCACTGTGCCAATGGGTTCCAATCCCACCAGACAGCCAAGCCAATTATATGTTCACAAATATGAGGGGTGTCCATCAATTAAAAAAATGACTGATTATTCACGTGATATGCTTAATCAGTATTTAATCGCAATATGAAAACATGCTGGGAAAAGCCCCCAAATACAGATGTTCCAATTCAAAAGACATAACATTATTGTGTCAGATGAGGAAAGCATTGAAAAGCATTGAATACCCTGGTAGAATATGCTGAAGCATTCCTCTTCTTACCACTACTGTGACTCACGATCTAACACAGGCTTTTCAATGAATCCACAGGGGAGCTGCAGTTACCTCACCACTAGTTGGACAAGGTGCGTGTCTTTCTAATTAGGGGTTATAAATATTGACGTTGTGAACGTGGCTAAAGTTACGGTCATTTATAATTGACT